>JAMKQA010017777.1:0-54690 GCA_024699735.1 Posidonia australis | reverse complement strand
GGGCCGGGCCGGCCCGGCCCGGCCCGATTTCCATGTCTAACTCTACCAAAACTCTTCTCTTGGCACAATCTATCAGGGCTAAATGATGTGCCAGCCAGTCCATTCCCAGGATAACATCATAATCCTATATGTCCATCAAGATCAAACTGGCCTGAAAATTCCTATCTCCCAGCTGAATATCAACCGGTCTCAAATATCTCCACGCTAGACTGTGTTCTCCTAATGGGGTGACTACATCCAGGTAGAATGCCAATATGGCTGGCTTGGTCCCGATCTCAGAAGCAAATACTCAAAGACAAAAGGAAATGAACTCCCAGAGTCGAACAAGACTCGGGCCATCCGGTCAGTTACAAGAAAGATCCTATAATCAACACACCATAACCATAATCATAATAAGAAATAGTGTTAATTACACATAGGATCTATTATTACAGGACAAGACATAACTAATACAGTTGCGCTAGTTCTCACCTTCTACCACATCTCCAGATGGACTAGCATCTGGGGCAGCAATGGAGAATACTCTTCCCTTAGTAGGCTGACGTGGTGCATCTCCTGTTGGCTTTGGCTGACTGGGATAGTCCTTCTGGTAATGCTCGAACTTTCCGCAGTTGTAGCATACTACACTGTCTAAATTCCTTTGCTTGTGCCAACACTACGCCGCTACATGCCCCTTCTTGCCACAGACATGGCACAGTCCCAACTGTGGGCCACTGCTGTACCCTACATGGCTAAAACCTGCACTCTCTTCTCTACCAAATGTAGGTCGTTGCTTCCGCTTCTTCTCAGAGCTGCCAGAACTCCCAAAACTTTGCGCTCCAGTCACTGACGGTCGAGAAACGGAGGGTCGAGAGATCGAAGGTCGTGAGACAGACTTTCTCCCCTTTTCCTTCTTAGGATACTCCTCCTGGAACAGCTTACGATCATCCTCATAGCGGCTTGCAAGCTCAACAACATCCTCTAAGGTCTGACATCTAAAGCCAATAACTCTAGATCTCAGCACAGGGTTCAGCCTAGGGGTGTACATGGGTCGGGTTGAGTCGGGTTAGGAGTGAACCCATAACCCAACCCATATTATTCGGGTTGGATAATTTTGAACCCATACCCAACCCATACCCAATCTAGACCCAACCCAACCCAACCCACAAACTTCGGGTTGGGTCCGGTCGGTTCTTGGGTTTTATAGTACTTGAATTTTATACAAAAAAGATATAAGCTCATCTATTATTAATTACAAAAAAAAAAATAATAAACTCATCCATTATTAAAAGTCAGAAAAATTGACATGTGATACATTAGTGTTGCTTAGACATCTAATAATAATTTTCTCCAAAAGTACAAGAAAATGGTGCTAACTTAACTAAAGGATCAGAAGACTGCAAAAATTAGAGGATAATTCATGATTTATTGATCCAAAAATAGCTAATAAAAGTATAGTTGCTTAACAAACAAAAGTAGCTCTACTAATATTGTCTATGAAATATATACAAGTGCCAAGCATGAGAAGTGGAAAAAGAAGCTGTGATTAATGTTTTATACTTTTATAAATTAAAAATTATATATATATTATGTATTTATAAATATAAATAATTACTATTATATATATATACCTTCGGATTCGGGTTGGGTTGGGTAACCCAAACCTGCAACCCATACCCAACCCACAAAGTTCGGGTTTGGGATTTTCCATCCCATACCCAATCCATGACTAAAAAACCCAACCCAACCCACGCGGTTCGGGTTGGTTCGGTTTTCGGGTCAACCCAGACCCATGAACACCCCTAGTTCAGCCCTTCCATGAACCTCTTGGCTCTGTTCTTCTCAGAAATTACAGCCTGAGAGAGCTACTCCAGCCGAAGGAAGGACAACTCATACTCTGCCACAGTCTAGCTCCCCTGCTTCAAGTTCCTGAATTCTCGGTCCAACTTATCCCTCTCATGCTCAGGGAAAAACCGCTCATAGAACGCCTCTCGGAATTCCTCCCAAGAGATCATCAGAAGATCCACATTTGGAAATTTGGTGCGGCGCATTGTCCTCCACCACTGATTCGCAGCACCCTTGAGCTGAAATGCCGCGATCCGGGCTAGACACTCGATCCCCTTTAAGATCTTCTCCACCTCCAGGAACCAAGCCTCACACTCCTCTGGTATGCCGCACCCATCAAAAATTAGCACGCCCAGCCATCGAAACTACGTAATCCATGGGTCTCCCTTCGCCTCATCCTGACGGCTACTACCGAAGGACTGGGTGAAACCCTGCATCATCTCGCCAAACTCTCGTCTCATACCCCTCCATGCACTACCTTCTCCCATCTCAGAGTCGGGCAAAGGGGCCTTGCCATGGCTACGGCTTCGACGAGACATCTTCCTACCAACACAACAAAACACCACAACCCAAAAATTCAGGTGCACGACTCTCTATTGTGCAGTCCTAGGGAGCCACTAGACCAGACATCACCAAGCCGGTGCACTAGGTGTAACCTTAGCTGTGATACCACTCTATAACGCCCCGAACCCGGACACGTTACCTAAATCATAATATCATAAGCAAAACTATACTAATTACAGTAAAATTAAATAACTGTAACTAAGGCTCGCCTTTAGGAAACAATGTGCAGCTAGAAGCTCCAACTCTGGCACCAGAACTCGATTGTACACAATCTGCACTTGAAAACCAAACAAGTACGTGTGAGTAACATCTAAGTCACCCAGTACATGCCCCAAACATACAAACAACAAAAATTCAGCGAAATTATAAAACTTGGTTTTCTTTTGAAGATCCAATTTAAAACATCCTTGTCCTTTCCTTTGAAATCATTTGGGAATCTGTTCCCACACTGTACTTTCTCAAGATTCACTTTTTCTTTTCTTTTTGAAACATTTGGAATTTTGTTTTCAAAACCACATTCCTTTTCCAAAACCCATTTTTACTTTCTTTTTACCCTTTTCAAAACCTTTCTCATATTCTGAGAAATCCACATTTCCGACCAGATCCAGCTTAAAACACAATGCCTCATAAGGCTCAAAACCAAAATCACAAACACTGACCGGGAACTGGTTAAAACACAATCATTATTTCATTCCAGGATTTTAGGACCATTCATAAGTCCAATCCTCGCCAAACCACATTTCTTTTTATTTCTTAAAATCACGTTCTTTTCTTATTCATTTCCACTTTTCTTTACTGATGTTACCTTGATCAGGAGTAACTAGGCACTCAAGCAGGAGGTGAGGACACCATTTCTCTTACCTCTCTGCACTACCATGGTGAAATTCCCTGTGCGGGATGCCACCGCCCCAACCAAACGGCCTCAATCTCTTTCATATATGCACAGAGATACGTCTTTGTCTGACGTCCCATCGGTGACCCGAACAACTAGGTTCAATGACCTAGGCTCAGCCTACACCGTTGGTGACCCAAACAACTAGGTTCAATAACCTAGGCTCAGCCTACACCGTCACAAACTCAATGACCCTAACAACTAGGTTCAATGACCTAGGCTCAATGTACACCGTCTCAAGCTCAGCAACCACAATCGTATCTAGCAACTGGTTTCATTGGAGTCTCATACTCCCACCACATTGTCGACACCAACCCCCGTGGTTCCTTAACACATTATTAGTGTTTCATTTTCAAAATTCTTTATGCTTTCCTTTTCAAAACCATTTCCATTTTCATTCTTTTTCGTTGCGGGAATCTGTTTCCATGTAATACTTGACCCTCTTCTGAGGTCCCAACTTAATCTATGAAAAATCATGCTTTAAAAATCATAAATTGGGGCTCATGCCCAAAATTACTCAAAAGCCACACATTATTCTCTTTTATTCAGTTTTAGGGCTTTAAACCCAAAACCACTCCCAAATACACTTAGTTGGGTTCCATATTCCTCCATGTCATTTACATGAGGAAAACATAATTAACTCATGCTTTACATACCCTTAAAACCATTTATCCTTCATTTTGCATCCATATTTACACAAATCAAGGCCAAGGCAAAAACGACAGACCGAATTTCAGGTTCGGTGTACCGAAAACTCTTGATTCGATATACCGAACATCTTCGTTATACCAAACTCCCCTGATTCAGTATACTGAAACATTCTCGGCATACCCAAACTTCCTGTTTCGGTCAACTGGATGATTTCGATCTACCAAAACCAGGGATCTGGCTTAATCTGTCAGGATTTCAGTATCCCGAATTCAATTTGGCATATCGAATTTCCCACAATCGGGGCATTTCCCGCAAGTGGGAGCCTCCGTCGGACCTCCTAAACACACATCACAAAATACCAATAAATCATCGGGTGTAGACCCTTGAGTCTACTTCAAAACCCCTTAAACCATTCATGATTTCAATAACTACACAATCCACACAAAAATCACAAAGGGATGAGACTCAAAAATGGCTACTATAGCCTTCATCCCAAAATCTCGTATATTCTTACCAATTTCCATCCTAACCGCATGATATCTATGGTTTCATGCTATTCAACTCATTCACATCAATTCCACTATTTTCCTACGATTTTGCATGCATTTTTCATCATTTTCATGCATTTAACTCATTTTCAAAGAAACACGGAACAGAGGGAAAGGAGGGGTCGCATACCTCTTCCGGCGAGCCTCCCCCAACTCCGGCGACTTTCTCTTGCCCCAGCGAAGCCTCCCCCATCGATGGACCTCGGCGAACCACCACCTCCTTGCTGCGTGCACCGTTCTTCCTCTTTCCCTTCCTCTCGGTTCGTCCCCCTCTTCCTGGCCTCCTCCTCCTTCACTTGATCTCCCCTCCTCTTTATCTCCTCCTCCCGCATGGCACCGACCATCCATCCTATCGGAAGGGATGGGGAGGCACGGGTCGCCGTCTCTTGGTGGCATGGGTGGGGAAAGGGGAAGAAGAAGAAGACGGGATGGGGTGGCTCGTGAGGGTGAGAAAGAAAAAGAAAGGGGGAAAAGAAGGAAAGAAAATGAAGAAAAGACAGGTATGTAAATCGAGACAACTGTGCATCCCCAAATCGGACCCCACATTGGTCCCAAATCTCAAATAGGTGCATAGGAACCCAACCAAAATCTCACAATCACAAGAAACAACAGATTATCCATTAATAAACCAATTATATAATACTACAAATAATCACATGGTTTACAATTAAAAATGGATAATTAGGCCTAGATGTCACACTATTTTTGTTTGTTCCTAGTCGACCAGTTTGTACACCGACAACGATTAAGTTCTATTTCTATCTGCTCCTAACCGACTTGTCTGTACACCAACAGCGACTATGTTCTATTTCTGTCCGCTCCTAGCTAATCTGTCTGTACACCGATAGCGACTAGGTTCTATTATGTCCGCTCTTAGCCGATCTGTCTGTACACCGACAGCGACTAGGTTCTATTCTATCCACTCCTAGTCGACCTATCTGTATACTGACAGCGACTAGATTCTATTTCTATCAGCTCCTAGCCGATTTGTATGTATACCAACAGCGACTAGGCTCTATTTTATTGCCTTTATTCTTTTGTCTGCCCGACAAGTCTGATATCTTGTCATATCCTCCTCCTAGATCCCCGTCCAAGCGAGCAGGATCTAGGATGCTTCTTTCTTTTGGGCCGGTACCCCAAACTACCTGGATGACCTCCATCACCAGTCATTTTTCTGTTGGCAAGCCCGTCAATCTTGCCATGCCCCTCTTCTCCTCAGGTTGATAGTCAAAACTATCCCACGATGAGTCCGTTAACTCATCAAGCATCATAGCATTCATTCATATCTGCATGTACCAACCAACATTTACATAGCGTAGGCATCATAGTCGGGCATACTCCATATCTTCAGCATCTCGTACATTAGAAATGGTCATTCATTAGCATTCACTAACAACACAGCAACACTTTAGCATTAACAACACTTACACTTCATTAGCGACGCTCCAAACCATGCGTGCCCGCCTGGTTCTGGTGCGCGATCATTTAGGCATTCTAGAGAGACAACACTCGCATTAACATCTGCACCTCGGCACGCGAGCCACGACCTTCGGCGCATCTGCCGGATAAGCGATTGATCGCCAATAGCAATGTTTCCTTCCGACTGACTGGGACGAGGTGTCTTCTCTCAACCCTGAGCAGCGGTCTCGATTCCCTCGACCTCGCTTAGGGAGAAACATTTGTAGACACCTCGGTTTCCAGCCAATGTTGGCAGGTGGACCCAACAAAGAATGCAATTGGACGGCTGACCTGGTCCTACCCCAATTTCCCAACCAAGCCCATAAACCTAAACCAACCCAAAACCTCCAAAATTACCTATAACTCCACTCACTTACTAAGCCCAACACCTAAAAACCCAGCTTGTGTGCTCCAGCCCAATGACATGTGTGACCGATAGCGCGGCCCAAGCGCACGTCAGGGCTAGTGCAGCACGACAGGCGTCGCCTAAGAAGTTGCCTTCATCGTACAACCTCGTACCTCGTACCTCGCACGAGTGGCGTTGCATACGAAGTGTCTACTCATCCTCGGCATGCCTGACACTTAAGCAACTATCCACACCCTGCGACCAGTCTTCGCATGCCCTACGTCGTTCGCCGCTGCATGCACCTCTGCAGCACGCCGGCGAGCCACTCCCTGGCATGCCTGACATCCTGCCTCGTCACTCCATCAGCCACCTACCACGCCAGGAACAATTGACCAAAACCCCTCGAGCCCCGTCAGACAAAAACCACCTAGCATTTGAGAGAGAGCCCAGGAAACCCAAAGAGAAACCTCGCCGGAGAATTCGAACCCAACACCCACACTGTGAGTAGACCTCCTTTTCCACCTTCGGTGAGCATCCCGAGCTCCTCCTGAGCATCCTCGACCATCTCTGGACCACCCACAGTTGTTCAACAGCCGTCCAACCTCTCCCATTGGAGCTCGTCCCTACCGACGCCGGCGACACACCTTAGCCATCCACAGGTAACGTCTTCCCCCTGGACCTCTAGAGGATTGGTTAGTGTTGTTTTTTCATTGCTCCTGCATTGGTTTATTTTGGTTTTTTTGCTTCTCGTGTGCATCTCGTCGCTTCTCCCTGCTGACGGTCGACTTACGCCGACACAAGGCTCTGGCCCTTAAGCACCTGACTGACCCATCCCGACGGCACCTCTCCTCCTCCTCTCACACCCTTAAGCCGCTGAGTCGACCCTCAAGCCGGAACCTCCCGTGGAGGCTCGCCGGAGGGAGGTTGGCACTGACGCTAGCGATGGGGGATGGGGAGGAGAACCCATTACATTTCATTGGTTCTCTTGTATCCTCATCACGCCATGGTGGTTTCCTCCAGCTCCCGAACGACCCTCTTCGTCTGGTGATGCTCTGCTCTCCGAGGAGGAGGCAATGAAGGAGGAAGGTCTGGCACCTGTCCCACCTATGCACCCCGATAGCATGTCACCCATGCGCGTATCGAACAGGACCTGGATGGGGCCAGACTCGACCAAGCCAAGGCCATACCTTCCCTATTTTAGGTCACCCCTGCATGTTTACTTCCATTATCATGGTTTTACTCTCTGACTTGCTTAAAGCCCTTGTTTTTGCTCAAGTGTTCTTTTATGAAGTGGCTTTCCTCGATTCTTAGCCTATGCATGAGTCCCAGCCTGATATATTCCCCATACATCTTAATAGCCATTGCATTGTATTTCTTGTGTGCCTGGGATAAGGCCATGATGGCAAATAGCTATGACATCTCTAGGAGGCATGTCGTGGGTGTGCGCGTCACTTGCGCGTCGCTCATGCACGTGTCATCTAAGGGTAAAATCTGGCACAGTCCCACCACACCTGCAACCTTTGCATTGTTTTATACTTTCTGGTTCGATTGCACTTAATTTTAAACATGTCATGTTTCTTTAGTCATATAGTTTATCTTTCTTGCATCATCTAGATGACCACACTAATTGGCAATTAAGTGCCCACATTTCCATGCATGCGAACGAAAATTGCGAGAAAGACTGACTCGTCGGGCGTACGGGGGTGCGTAATACCTTCCCCGTACGTAATAGGAGTCCTTACCCTTTCTCCGGTTTGCAATGATCCATGTGTTATATCCATTTGGCACAAGTCATCTTTCATTTTCGCATTTGGTTTCGAGTTTTTATTCTCCAATACGATTTTCCTCGTCTTCCCATTTTAAATAGATTAGGTGGCGACTCAATGTTTTATCTTCATATCGTTTTTCGGGTGTTTTCGAGCCATCTTCTTGTCCTCGGAATCGTCGAATTCGTCGTGGCCCTACAAGACTCCATACGGTCCCGATCGCATAGGAGCGTGGTTCTCCTCCACCAACATGGTCACAGGAACTGGCGACTCCGCCATACGGTCCAAATCGCATACCGAAATGCCCGTTTTCAGTAAACTTCCCCTAAGTCCTAACACTTATTTGCTAGAATGGGGACCTCTGACGGATCCCTTTTCTGATGAACCACAAATCCTGCATAAAACATATAATCTAGCATGCCAAGTCTACTTCTACTTGGGACAAGTTTCATCAAAATCTATTGCATGCATCCCAAGATATAAATTTACAAAGCATCGATGGTCACTGAAGAACATTATGGCATGAATCTCAAAATTCAACAAGCATCTCGTGATAAATCATGAAAAAATCCTTAAATTATCACACATCCATGATTCAACTCAATCCTACTCATATTCATGCCTTCCATACTAATTCAAGGCATAATTCCAAGATTGAAGCTTAAATACAAAAAGAGTAATGAGGGAAGCGACGCATACTCATAGACAATCTCCGCCTATTCTCCCTTTCTCTTTCTCTCGATCTGCTGCCCTCCTCGCCTTCCTCCTCTTCTCCATTTAAGGTTGTTGTCATCGTGTCATCATTCCTCAACGACAATCGCCAAAGATCTCGACGTATCGACGAGGCAGTATGGCAGAAGGCTGCGGAGTACTGTGATAAGTACAGTGAAGGGCGGTGGAGGCTATATGGCACTGTGTTGAGTTGACTCAGCTCTTGATCTAGCCCCACTCGGTCCCACACGCGCACACATGGCATGCACTGGTCCAAACTACCATACAGTAGGGGAATTACCAAAAATAACACCACTTAAAAGAGGGCTCAACACCCATATCTCATCATTAAGTTAATTATCCATATTACAATAACTTAATTATATCTTTTGTGGATAATTTGGACACAGATATTACACCTTCACATGAAGGCCCTGTCTTAGCTCGCCTCTAAACTAGGCCTACTCTGTCCAAGCCTGACTAGACCTTCATTTTTTCAAACTAGCTTGGTTCGACATGGTCCTTTTTATATGTCTAGATACAAAGGAAAGAAGAAGGAAATTTTTAAAAAAAAAAAAAAATCATTACTTGATAAAGAAAGATGATTCAATAGGTTGACTATTTTTCTCATTTGATTTTTCAAATAACACCTTCATTCAAAACTTTATAATTCTCTTAAATAGTCAAAGACTTACCATATTTCAGTCTAAAAAATTCAACATTTAATATACTCAAAGAAAACGCTCTCTTGATCTTCCATAAGAGGAAGCAAAAAATGCTTATGTTTTATGACACTTATATTAAGAAAAGAAGATGCAAGTTAAGCATAAATTCAAAGGATTCTTCTATAAAAATTCTATAATAGAGAAGAAAAGAATTATGAGTTATGGTTAAACACAATGCAACACGAAGTTAAAAATAGATTTAGATGTTGGTAGCTAATAAAATTGAAGTAAAAAAAGAGACAATACAGGCTATTGAAATGGAACTCACAACTTTGGACCTCTTTTATAACAAATTTCCCAAAATTTCTATACTAATGATGTCTAAATAAAAATTCAAATGTTGTTCTCTAGTTAAATAACAAATAATGTTTTAATAGATTGCATTGAAGAGTATCTAATTATAAGAAAACAGAGAACAATCAATATAAAGTGCTAAGAGTGTTCAAATTAATATTTAAAGTAATCTACGTTTGTAATTTTCTATCTAATTGTAGCTTAGAAGTATAAAACAAACCACATTAATCACAAATCCATTGAGATCAAATAAAGAATAAAAAGAAAAAGAAGAAAGTTCAAACTTGTAGTAAGATAAATTAGATAGTTCAATGGAACAAAGTGTACAACACTTTATTTGAGAAATCTAGTCTCTCTTTCTAGAGATATAGGTGATGGTGTGAAGGAATAAATGGGGTAAAAGGTGTTAGGTTACAGTGATGGGTGGATTATACACTTATACTGGAGTGCAAGGAGTTAAATCGGGAGAATAAGAGAAGGTAATCTCAGCGAGTAAGGCCTACTGCCACTTAGCAAAAGGCTGCATAGGATATCTAGCCAATGTGATGATGTCTTCCCCTCCTACGTTAAAGGTACAAGACATATCATTGGTTTGAAAGTACCTTGATGTCTTTCCAGAAGAATTACCTAGTATGCCGCCACATAGAGAAGTGGAGTTCCTGATCGATCTGGTGCTAGAATCGAGCTCTATCTCGAAGACCCATATAGGATGGCACCAACAAAATTAAGGGAGTTTAGAAATCAGTTGCAAGAACTACTGAACAGGGGGTTTATCAGGTCGAGTGTGTCACCATGAGGTGCATCTGTACTATTTATCAAGAAGGATGGTTCGCATCGCCTCTACATAGACTATTAGATGTTGAACTAAATTACCATGAAGAACAAATACCTTGTACCTAGGATAAATGATTTGTTTGATCAGTTGCAAGGGACTTTAGTTTTTTCGAAGATTAATTTGAGATCACGTTATCACCCACCAGCTTTGGATCTGGGAAATTAACGTGTACAAGACAGCCTTTCAGACTCGGTATAGCCATTATGAGTTCTTGGTCATGTCATTTAGGTTGATGAATGCACCAACTGCTTTTATGGACCCGATGAACAAAGTAGTCAAGCCCTACTTGAACTAGTTCGTAATGGTATTCAAGGACGACGTGCTGGTATATTCTCCTAACATAAAGATCCATTAGATACATTTAAGGACAGTGTTGGAGACACTTAGGCAACACCAACTATATGCAAAGTTCTCCAAATATGAGTTTTGGCTAGAAGATGTTACATTTCTTAGCCATGTCATCTCAAGAGAAGGCATTAAAGTAGATCCAGTCAAAGTGAAAGCAATCAGTAGTTGGATCAGGCTCAAAACTATGACAGAAATCAGAAGTTTTTTGGGGCTTGGTAGGATATTATAGAAGATTTATTCAGAACTTCTCCAAGGTTACAGTGCCTTTAACTAGACTCACTTGGAAGGAAGTTCCATTTATCTAGGATTGGCAATGCGAAGAGAACTTCAACGAGTTGAAAGCTCGTTTAGTCACATCTCCAATCTTGACGTTGTCCTCTGGGAGTGGTAGTTTCACAGTAAACAGTGACGCTTGTGGGATTAGGTTGGGGTGTGTATTGATGCAACATAGAAAGATGGTGGTGTATGCTTTCCACTAGTTGAAGGATTACGAGAGAAATTACCCCACTCATGACTTGAAAATGGCTGTAGTGGTCTTTGCTCTAAAGATTTTGAGGTTGGAGGTATTATCTGTATAGCGAACAGTTTGGAATATTCACAGATCACCAGATCCTGAAGTATATCTGAATCTGAGACGACGAAAGTGGGTGAAGTACCTTAAAGACTATGACTTTAGTCTGCCCTATCAACTAGGGAAGGTTAATGTAGTCACAGATATCCTGAGTAGACGAACTTATACTATGGGCAGCCTAATGATTAGGGAATGACACCTACTAGAAGGATTGGTTGAGTGTAGACCTTAGAAACAGTCTCAGGGACCTACTGGAGCTTGGATGGCAAATCTATCTGTTCGCTCGAGATTATTGAAGGCAATTGTGTAACTCAGCAACTAGACCCATTTGTATAAGAAATCTGAAGAAAGTTGGACGTTGGAGAGGCGCCTCATTTCTCTATTGGTGTAGATGAGAGACTTAGATATTGTCTACATCTGTATGTGCCTTAGGTGGAGGAGATGAAATAGAGATTGCTAGATAAAGCCCACCGGTCTAGATATATGATTCATCCAAGAAGCATCAAGATGTACAGAGATCTGAAATGAATTTTTTGGTGGCCTAGATTGAAAAAAGAGATTGTTGAGCATGTGGTGAGATGCACAACCTGCCAAATGGTCAAAATCATGCATCAGAAGCCCGGAGGAACCCTGCAACCTTTAGATTTTCTAATCTAAAAGTGGGAGCATGTATCAATGAACTTTGTGACGAGGTTGTCCATGACCAGGAAAAAGAATGTGTAGTATGGGTAATTATGGATTGGCTCACGAAATCAATGTATTTTCTATCTATGCAAGTAAATCTTCCATTATCACAGTTGACAGAGTTACACGTGTCTGAGATAGTTCTACTGTATGGAGTTCTAGTGTCAATTGTGTCTGATAGAGACACCTGATTTACATCGAAGTTCTGAAGAGCATTGCAAGAGGCATTTAGCACCGTGTTGAATTACAACATCGCCTTCTATCTTTAGATAGACAGTCAGACTGAAAGAACCATCCAGACATTGGAAGAAATGTTGCGAGCCTGTACTCTGGACCTTAGAGGAAGTTGAGAAGATCATTTGCCACTGATTGAATTTGCCTACAATAGCAGCTATCACTCAAGCATCGGGATGACACCGTATGAGGCTCTGTATGGCAGACCCTATAGAATACCTACCTTTTGGAATGAAGTAGGCGAACAACAGGTCGTGAACCCAGAGATTGTGCAGCAGTATGCAAATAAAATGGAGTTGATCAAAAAAAGGCTGGCAGCTGCACAGAGTAATCAGAAGAATTATACTAACCAGAGGCATAGACCTTTAGAATTTGAGGTAGGAGACTTCGTTTTTCTAAAGGTGTTACTTACTAAAGGAGTGACAAGATTTGAAAAGTAGAAAAAGCCGAGTCCTTACTACATTGGACCCTACGGGATTGCTAGAAGGGTCAGTAAAGTTGCCTACAAGCTAGATTTGCCTCCGGATTTATCTGACGTACATAGTATATTTCACATCTTCTTAATGTCGAGAAAGTGTTTGGCCGATACCTCCCAAGTGATCTCGGTTCAACCAGAAGAATTGCAGGAGGACCTATCTATGGTGGAGGATGTTGTTCAGATACTTGATTGAAAGGAATAGGTCCTTAGGAATAAAGTAATCCCTCTTGTACTGGTTCAGTGACAGTACCACGATATAGAGGAGGCTACCTAGGAGCATAAGACTTATGTGTCGTTGTGGTACACCCATCTGTTCTATTAGAAGCGAATTTGGGGACAAAATTCTTTTAATGGAGCAGGATGTAATATCCAAGGTCGACCATAGGATTCTATTTAGAAGCCCAGAGATGATATAGCATTGTAATTGAGAATTTGTTATGTAATCTGGATAAGTTGGGACTTAATGTTATTGGAGATCGTGATAAATGTGTGTTTATTTCCCTGGTTCGGTGCGTGATGTCTCTTTGGCTCTATTTAGAATAGGTCAAGCAAACTGTGTAGGTGACTACAGTAGGCACGAGGTTCAGGCAAACCTTTTCAATGGGTACTAGGGGTGCAAACGGATCGGATACGGTGCGGATATGGGTGTTACCATATCTGTATCCGTTTTCAAAAGGCGGATACAGATACGGATACAGGTATCATGCGGATAGGATAATTACATATCCATATGACATATCCTTAAAAAATGTATACGGATACGAAACGGATAAAAAGGGATTAGATACGGATAAAGTCAGATATAAAAATGGATATGGCGATATACATGTTACATAATTAATCAAACAATTAACAAGATTTTCATATAATTATATATTTTAAGTTATTTTGTATATATGAAATTAAAAAATATATATCATAAATAAAAATAAATTAGACATAATTATAGGTTAGACTTACCTTTTCCAAAAAGAGATGAAGTTATGAATACAAATTTTAATATTCCACCATTATAAATGTATAATTAATTTTAATTAATGATTAATAAAAAACTGTCATATTTTACAACATATTTTGTTAATTAAAGTTAGTAAAATCCTATAAGTGACAAAGTAAAATCCTTGTAAAATAGATAAATAATTTGACAAAATCAAAATGTAATCCATGAATCTTAATCTACATCATTTGGATTAGATATATGTCAAAATCTACATCATTTAGAAACTCCTAATATAGATATCTATTCATGTACAAATTCAACGGTTTTAAAGCAAGAATCTCTAGATCTCTAAGTTATAAGTTTCAAAACTAAAATATAATCCATAGATCTTAATATATATCATCTAGATTAGATACACACCAAATTCTATATCATTTAGAAACTCATAGCATATAGATCTATTCATATCAAATTCAATTGTTCTTTATAAGTTATAACAAGTACATGTTAAATTTAATACTTAGGAATTTTAAAATCACTTGATTATTTCTATGTAAACATTTTAAATAGTTTTGATCATATCTAGCAGTTTAGATTTTTAATCTAATGGTTAGATGTTAAGATATAAAAAGTTGTCTCTCTTTATATATATATATATATATGTGTGTGTGTGTGTGTGTGTGTGTGGATATCCGTATCCATATTTGTATCCGTTGAAAATTCGAAAGACATATCCGTATCCGTATCCGCTCAAATTCAAAACACCATATCCGTATCCGTTCTTGGGCGGATACGGATATCTGTATTCGCTGATAAACAGATACGGATACAAATATTTTACGGATATACCGTATTTGTTTGCACCCCTAGTGGGTACTATAGGCGCGAATGATCAGTAGATAATACCAACACGAATTGCTGATGCGCAGTCCTGATACAATAAATTGTAGCAGAAATACAATAGTTAACGCGTCATCTTGCGTTTTGCCCTACCTCTGCCGCCCCACCAACGCCATTTCTTGCCGCTGCCTCGTCTGTTACGCCACCAGAAGACTTAGAAGCTGTCAGTGGCGGAGGCTCTATAAAAGAGCTAGAGCCCCTCCTGCATTGGCACACAAGAGTAGAGAGAGAAGAGAGGTGAGAAAGAAGGAGAACATAAGTGAGACAGTACAAGAGAACTATGTAGAGGAGGACCGTCAGAGGAGGATCATCGCTGGAGGCAAAGGTCTATGTCGCCAACGAAAAAGCTCGTCGGTGTTCTCAAACGCGTCTCTACCCCTTCTTTTTCATTTCCTGATTTAGTATAAATGATAACAAATATGTGAATCTACATGCTTTAGATATGTGGTAGTGAACTTGTGATTTTTTTTTTGTGATTTATCAATGTATTTCCACCGAATTTTTGTTGGGTTTCTGGCGTTTGTGTTTCTCTAAGTTTTTTTTCTGTAAAATTTGTAGCACGATTGGTAGGCGTAACCTACCAACGCAAGTGTATAGTGTGAGGCTGCGGTGTGAATGTGTTGCACGAGGCTATAGCGAGGGAGTCGCTTGAGCGCCTGGTGTGAGTAGCTAGTGCAAGATGCAATATTCCAGTAGACAATATATGAAATATTTACTGATTTTACAAGAATAAATGATGATAAATGGATATAAAATAGTGGAAAAATGGCTTTGATGATGATTAAGTTTTGAAAAAGGTTTTAAAGAAAGGTATACGTTTTAAAAGATTTTCCAAGGTTTTATAGGAACTACATGAGCCGATAGACCTTATCGACAAGGGATAATGAGACCTCTAAGTAGTCACAGACGCATCTTAAGTTGTAGTTGCCGAGTTTAGTCCGAATAGTGACCCTCATGACTATGAGTTGTGATACTACAAGACCTAGGGTAATGATAGACCCAGACTACCCTTAGTACCGGTGTTGGTCGGGTCTAGGGTTGGAGTGGCACCAAGGGACATCGTGAAGATGCACCAGTGCGTGTTACCTGTAGGATACTGTAAGGCTACAGGTGGGACGATTGAATTCCTGTGTGGGGTAGTTTATCACAACAGTGCAGTGGGGTTGAAGTTGGAGTCTCGCTGACTATTTGTGGCTAGGGTGATACAACAGGTTTTGATTGAATAGTGTGTGTAGTTTTTGAGCTATAATTAAACTATGGTTTGACTTAAGGTTATGGTCAAATTCAAGTTATGTTGTGACTTATGATTTGAACTAGTTTTCAGTCATGGTTTGGTTGAGTTTTGAACTGTGATACGATTGGTATTTTGGACTGGACTCTAGTTGAGGATTTGCCCTTGAGATGCATAAAAGTGGTTTGCATAAATGTATGGAATTTCCAAAGTAACAATAAGAATGTTTTGAAAAGGTATATTTTGAATAAAATGGATTTCTTGGATTTTACGATGGTTTTGCTCGATACCAATGTTTCCCCATGTCCTTAATAGTTCTTTAAACTTTCTTAGTTTCGATTTTTGGAGTGCGTACTAGGCGACAATAATATCACACGTGATTTTATTGTGTTTTTTGTTTCAGATGCGTAATTGAAAGTGCAATCTAGTTCTGGTGTAAAATTTTGAAACCACTTAGTGGTACACAGGTTCTAAGTAGTTAGTTTTAAAATATTTATTTGCTAACGTTGGTTAATTTAGCTTTAATTAACTATGTAAGTAGTATTGGTATTGTTATGTAGCGTACAAGGCGTTACATATACTCTCAAGTTTCAAAAAAGAAAAAGTGTTTGCCTGTGGTGAAGATGGTCGTGGTCAACAAATATAGTGATGATTGCCTTCAAGAGTTAGATTGTAGTGATGGGTGGGTTATATCCATAAGTCTTAGTAAAGAAATAGCATTTCCTAATGGTGGCGTTGGTGCTAGTTGGCAAGTGCCAAGTGATGATCATCATGAAAGGAGAAAGAAAGGAGAAGCTTATTAATGTTTTATACTAACAACATTGATAGTTTTCCATACATTTAGTTTTCTCTCTTTGATGATTAATCTTTCCTTTGTAATCCAAGAACAAGTGAAGTAGGAAATAAAGTCAGAGAGGATACTAGAGTGTGGTGAAAAAGAGAAATAAATAGAAGAAAAAAAGTTTAGGAAGAAAAAAAAAACGAGAAAATGACAATATATGGAGTTGTTCTACTACATAGAAAGCTATTTCATCGCAAAGATCATTTGACCTTACGAGGGAAATTTTATAAATTACATATAAACCCTTCTATGTTCACTTTGTTACATATCTAACTCTACCTTAAAATTTTTTTAAGCACCTCTCCTTTCACATTTATTTAAAATCTTCCTAGCGCTCAATTGATTGTAAGTCAACTATTAAATTCAAAACCTAACCATAGTTGAAAAGTATTTAGGAGATTTGAAATGACTAAGTCACTTTTTTGGATGAAGCGGAATATTAGAAAAGATAGGGGTATTTCGATAATACGTTGTAACATGTTTTAAGTACATCAATTCAAAAGATTTATTTCATAATGTAAGAGTAATTTAAAAGTTATTGATAACGTTATTATTATAATTATATATTAACACCATTATTGCAATAGCTAGAGGAAGTGAACTTAAGGAAGAGAATTTAAAATATACGTGAAATAAAGGGATATTTAAAATATATTTCAAAAGTAATATGCTAATTTCTAATAAAGTGAGAAGAAAAGGATTTATAAAAAAAAATTGAGTAAAAAAAAAGGCAAAATGGATGACGAGTAGAACCCTCCCATCTATTGTACTATAATATAATTATACTATAATATAATGATACAAAAAATAGGAAATGCAGTTAACTAAGGAGAGCGATGAACCAATTGCTATGATACAGTTGACTAGGAGAAGTAAAACTCTTATTTTTTTTCTCAAGTTCGAATCTCATGAACCGCAAAAAGGTAAAAAAAATATTACAACTGCTTGTGAGAAGAAACAAAGGAAATAGTTTTCCCGTAATATCACATGAATCAATGGTCCTAGGTTCGAATTTTACGAACTACAAAGAGAAACAAAATAATATTATCATTTGTAAAAAAAAAACAAAAATGATTCCATCACAATATCACATGAATTAATGAACTGATTTTTTTTTTCCGAGATAAATGAACCAAACATAAAAACTATTGGTTTAACCAAAACTTGGGTCAGGATCTATTTCCATTTTTAGCTTTTTAAATACATAGTGAGTTATTTAACTTAGCCTTCACGAACCAACTTAAGTGATGGTTTGATTTTTAAAAAGATGATATAATATTGACATTATTTGATGATTGAACCAAATTAAATCATTAGTATACAAGAAGTACAATGAACCCATCGTTCTACCGCGGAGTTGATTCCTGAATGGATGAACCGTGATTTGGTTTTTGTGTTGCAGCTGCTTGGGTAAGTTGGGTGGTTTACGACCTGCGTGGGGCCCAAAATCACAAATTTCATTTTGTTTGGTTCTTTTTCATGTCAAATTAATCTACCCTCAAGTTTTCGGATTTCTTAAGTTAGTTCGGAACCTTTCGATGCCGTCTGTGAGGTTTCAAAAGTTTTGTTCGTCTCAATTGCACTAAAACGTCAAATGAAACATAAAATTGACATACATATTTTTTTTGTTGAATCGTAAGCTGAACAGATAAAATGAAAAGAGTCAACAGAAAGAACCGAATAGAATGAAGCTCAGGAGGCTGCCTACGGAGTAATCCGTAAAATCTTGTTATTAATTGAAGGTGACGGTTGGGAGTGATCAAGATTTACTTCTATTTATAAAAGTTATTGCAAGTGACAATTTACATGAGCACCGGCTTCCGTAGCATAGTGGTAGTGCGTTCGCTTCGTAAGCGAAAGGTCGCGAGTTCGATCCTCGCCGGGAGCTCACCTTTTTGTGGACCTCTTTTATAAATCGGATCTTTTTCCTCGACACGGTTGTAACAAGCTGCTGTTATCGGACTATTTCGAATCCGACCCGAATACAATCGATTCGCGCCTTTTCAAGGAGAAGAATAGAAAACGAAGAGAAGGACCGGAAAATGTTGGGGTACGAAGAACAGATCGTCTCCGACCTCCTGGACGACCCAAACGGCGGCCTCGTGGTCCTCTCCTCGGGCCTCCGCCTCCAAACCCTAGTCGCCGCCCTCCTCACCGTCCACTCTCCCGCCACCGGCGCCCTCCTCATCCTCTCCTCCACCACCACCCACCACTCCCTACACACCCGCCTCCCCTCCCACCTTCGCCCCCCAGAGATCCCCGGCGATCTCCCCTCCCACCACCGTTCCCCCCTCTACTCCACCGGAAACGCTTTCTTCGTCACCCCCCGGGTCCTCATCGCCGATCTGCTCACGGGGAGGTGCACGCCCGACGCGGTTGCCGGGATTGTGGTTATTGACGCGCATCGGCTCTCGGAGATGTCGACCGAGGCGTTTATAGTTAGGGTGGTTAGGAGTGGGAATAGGAAGGTGTGGGTGAGGGCGTTTTCGGACAGGCCGCAGGCGATGGTGGCGGGGTTTGCCAAGGCTGAGAGGGTCATGAAGTGCTTGTTTGTCAGACGGCTTCACCTCTGGCCAAGGTTTCAGGTACTCACTTCTACCTCTGTTGCGTGAGGCATTTTGTGATCTTACATAAGATGTGTAGACAAGACAGTTACAGTTGTCTGTGAAGCAGTTGATGTGTTTTTTAAAAGAAAGAATCCCATGATGTTAAACATAAAGACATGATCAATGGGTAATATACGAGGATGGTGTCTATGTTTAACACAACGTATGCTCATTTCGGTACAAGGTCGTTACGAAGCGTTTGCTTATTTGATGGTTTTATTTTGACATCTTGTATTTTTATTGTCTGAAGCACGAGCACTAGTTGAACCCAACTACAACTATCTACATAAGCTTGTTAGATACAAATACAACACAATAAATAAAAGAGTAGTCTGCATGTTGAACATGACAATAACCATCTGTTTATAATCGTTTTGATATGACAAAGTTCAACATGATCTTTCTCAGCTGCAAGTGTCAGCAGATTTGGAGAAGAATCCTCCTGAAGTGGTGGATGTCAGGGTCCCAATGACATCAGCGATGAGAGCAATCCATGCTGCTGTTCTTAGTGCCATGGACGCATGCCTCAAGGAGCTGAGGAGGACGAACAAGGTGGATGTGGAAGATTTAACAGTGGAGAATGGGCTGTTCAAATCGTTTGATGAGATTGTGAGGAGGCAGCTGGATCCTATCTGGCATATGCTCAGCAAGAAGACGCGGCAACTTGTTACTGACCTCAGGACATTACGGAAGCTTGCAGATTATCTAATCAGGTCTGAGTGGATGAAAAGAAAGATACTTGTTTCTCATGTTTAATTAATGGAACATATTATTTGTCATTTTATTTGGAAAAAGTGCATCTCAAGAACAACTTTTCCATGCTTTCTTTGTCTTATTCCTCTTTCATGCATACACCAATAGAAAATCCTAAATTGTCAACTCCATACTTTCCCCATAAAAAAATCAGAAACTTAATACTAATGGGAAACGAAAATTATGCATACCTCCTCGAATGTGTGGTGTTGTCTTTAGGTCAAGTATTTCATCTGAACATTCACTACGATGGAATTGCTGGGTAAATATTTATACTGAAGTACAAAACAAATTTTAGCTAGCCTCTACAGTATCTTATCCTTGTTTGTTTTGTTTTGTTTTGCTTGTAAGTTTATTTGAAAAAAAATGCATGCAATTTAATATGGATGTTCCTGATGCCTTGGCACTTGCTATTAGGTATGATGCAGTCACTTACCTGAAATATCTCGACACACTTAGAGCATCAGAAGGACCTCGGTCAGTGTGGATATTTGCAGATTCGAGTCATAAGATATTTGAATTTGCAAAAAAGAGGGTTTATCAGGTTGGCTGTTCAGATGGCTCAAATGTCACTCCCAAAACTAAGATGGCTGCAGGCAAGAAGAGGAAACTTACAGAGAATAAGAAGAATACTAATAATCATGGTGTGTATTCTTTCTCTTGCTATTATTTTCCAGTTCAGCTTGCTCAAGAGCTTGATGCCATGCAATGGTAGCGGCGTAAGCCATTCAGTTATCTACACTGAGAATTCTTGAACTCTTTGCCATGAAAGCATTTTGACTTGGTTTCTTGTCATTTATAATAGGAGTGGGTGCTTCTCTTTCAAATAGTGATGAAACATTCAGAGTGGTGTTGGAGGAGGTCTTGGAGGAAGCACCAAAGTGGAAGGTGTTACGTGTGAGTGAGTGAGTCCAGTCATTGAAGTTATTAATAAACTATCATAGTTAACATTCATGATGATGATCTGATAGTACACGTGTCTCATGACTGGTAGGTATCTTGCAGATTGACAGACTGGTATGTTACTGAAATAGGGAATTGTGTGCATTCTTCTGCTTGAGGGATTTTATGGTTCTTTGAAATATCATTATTCTACCTTTTTTGACACATAAATTCTTATTTCCTTTTTCCATTGCAAGCACTCTTCTATTAAATGATGCATATCTCCCATAAACCTACTTGAATCTTTTTATTGTTGTAGCCTTTTACTTTATTTGTACTCATGTCAGAAAATTCTGCAATCTCTTCTTTCCCTGTTAGGCTATTCTTGATGTGAAACTAATCTTCTATGCGAAAAGCCCTAATGATTTATACCCATTATATGTTTGTTAATTAAGCTTAGCATCTAAAGTCAGCTTACTTTTTATGTGTGATATATATGTTCAATATTTCTATCCCATATTGTTTTTCTATTTGAATTTTTTTATCATATAAATAGAGGGTTTTTTTTAGCTGCCATCTCTATGCAAGGCAGTGTCTAGTCACTGTGGCTTGAATGGTTTGTTACTTTCCTAGTATACTTGTCCAATATTACATGCTACATATTGAACTTCTGTACTGTGTAGTTTTACCAAGAAATCAACCACACAAACTAAGTAATTATTCCCTTGTACTTCGTTTATTGCATTGGTATTTTCTCAGTCCGTACATTACAGATTATGTATTTTCTGTTGACATAAATATTCTTATTGCTCATCAGTGCATTACTTGAGTTGGATTTTCCAAGACATTGGTTTCATATCATAGTTTGGTTCTTTCAAAATAGGAAGTATGTCAGATATTGGTTGAAACATTTGCAAGGCATGGTTATACAAAAGTAGAGTAAGATGTTGGATTCTTACCTTAAATATTGAGATAAGCCACAATTAGTAATAGTTAACATCTACAGTCATTTATATACGTGAGATGAATACACTTACGTTTATATGTCAATTAGTAATAGTAAACATTTCAATAATAGTATAATACATTAATAAATTGACATGTCACTTTCTAAAATTAACAAATTAGTGAATAACAATAACATTCATAGTAGTAAAATAAAATCTTAACAACAAAAATAAGTCAAATAGTCAATGTTTGAATCATAATAACACAGGCCTCGCTGGGACTAGTTGGTGCTGTCGGAGGAAGGGGATGATAGTACGGGCCTCGTAGAGAGTTTCTGTTGTTTACACCCGAGAATGTCATTAGAATCACTGTTGAAGGAAAATCGTGATGATGGGTGTCATCGAAACAGACAAAAAGGCACTAGAGTACACTGTTTTCATTGTTGGAAGCTTCGTCGGGAATTTCCGTCGTCGTCTATGCCTGAGAACACAGTCGGGATTAACAGAAGAGGACCCTGGGTTTTGGTTTCCGTCAAGAGACAATCGAAGAGATGGACGAAGGAGGAAGAAGATGATTGTTAATTTATTTCTAAAGGTATAGTTGATGATAAACCCTATGAATCTAAATTCGAATCCATATCTATATTCGGACCCGTTCTTCATGCCTAAGTGCCCAAGCGACACTAAGGCATCGTCCAAGCGCCTGCCTGCTAGCGGGATTTGTCTTTTGGCCAAGGTGTTTCCATGCCTAGCCTGATTATGAAGCCAGGGCGTCGCCTAAGCGCCTGCCATGATAACTTTGGTTGATTGTTGAAATCAATAAGAAGAATGATGAAATATACAAAATCTAAAACATCTTTTACTTGTATTTAGTTTGTTTATAAAGCATAATAGGATTAGAGATTAGGGTTGAAACTTTGTCATTATTGAACCATTGTGTTACTAAAACATTAATCACTTTTTAATCTTTTTTGATATTTATTAAATATTATAAATAAAGATTTATGTGGGAACATAAATTGTTTGAAAATATTTTTTTAACTTATAAATGTGTTTTTTTTGTTTTGTAATAATTTCATACTCTCTTTTTTTGCAATTTTTTATGACTTTCGTAGGATGCTATGTTAAAGTTGGCTAGTGAGTCAGCCCATCAAGCTTATACATGTAGGTGAGAGAATGATGATTTAACATGGAGGCTCTTTTAAAAAGAAACTTAACATGAGGATGAGAAGTAGTATTTTAAAAAGTTTGAAGCATATTTGTTGTTTGGGAGGAAATTAGGAGTCAATAAAATAAATAATCTTGGGGCCTGAGGATTCCTTGTCAGTGATTTAATGTTGCATTATCACGTCGCAAGTGTGAGAAAGGGGCAATTATTATTTCTCCTTTGTCCTTAGCTCCTAATGATCCAATTTTTGCAAATCATGTTCGAACATGATGCAGGGCGAATCAAAACATATATAGCCCGATTGTTTATTCAATTTCTTACCTTAGTTTTTTTTTGGTTTCAGGGTTCGTTTGGTAGAATTTTAGCTTTTAAATTGAATTGTAGAAGTTAATTTCTAACTAAAAGTTGTTATACCTCTGTTTCTAGAAATACAAAAGAATCATTGTTCTAAAAGCTACATGTTTACGAGAAGTTGATAGTATTTAGTAGAATTATTGGACAATTGTAACTTCTAATGTGAAACTATATACTTAAAAGTTGTCTAAAAATTCTATCAAACGGACCTTTAGTTTACATGCTCTAATTCTTTGATATACAAAGGTCATTTATGTTTGTTGGCAGTGAAATTTGGAGAAGATGAGCAATGATTTTGCTTTTTTTGTGAGTTGTGATTGCAGGAGTTGCTTGAAGAGATTGAAGAAGAACGAAAAAATCTATCTCTTTCAAGGGAAGGTGAACCTATAAATGAAGATGTTGATGACAATGACATTGTTTTGGTAGCTTGCAAAGATGAAAGATCGTGTATGCAGTTGGAAGATTGCATTGTAAAAGGGCCAAGAAAGGTGCTGGTGTATTCAGAATGTCGTGTGTGTTCCTTTCGACTCCAAAATTTTACTCACTCCAATTGCCAATCATTGTTTTAGGTTTCTTTGATAAATATATAAATAGGCTTGCCCATGTCTTTTTTTCTATAGGATAATGAAGTTGAACTTATGCTGTTATGTACTCAACCATTAAATTAGTTTCTTAGATATATCAAATGCAGACAACAAGGTGGTTCATCTGAATATGTTTTTCTAGGTACCAAATGTGTTAGTTTCCTGGTGTGCACATGTACCAATCATTAGTTCCTAGAGAGAACTGGATGGTGCTCTTTAATGAATTCTTATACTGTATCATAACGTAGAAACAACTGGTCGTTGTTATTATGTTTAACAGCAAATGGTTGACCCATCATGTGTCTTATAGGTAATGCAGGAAGAATGGGAGAAGTATTTACTAGGCAAGACAGAGTTGCTTGGGTTGAGGAAGGGTAAAAAGCAGAAAAACAAGGAACCTAAAGGGTTTGGAATTCTTGATGGAGAAATTCCTGTTGGATCTGGGGAAAGTGCAAGAGCTACCAGCATGAACAAGTTGGAGAATGATGCCCTCTTTGTGGTTGCTTCTAAATTTTTTGACTTAGCCAAAGAGGAAAATGTTGCTGGGTGTGATATTGAGCCTTCCATTGGAAAATTGAGCCCTATGAAGGGGAAGACCAAAAAGGAGACCAATAACGTTAAGATATCTGGAAGTAAAAGTCAGACCAAATCAGCAGGGAAATGTGAACTTGGGGAATCCAGCATATGTAATGGAGACATAGGAATCAAATCAGATTCTAAAGATGCAGAGAAGTTGGAGAAAGATGCACAATTGAATGCATCAGTGCCTTTTCTTCGGAAACATACTGAAAAAAATGGTGGATCAGATTATAATCAAGCTAAGCCACTCCCTCCTGTGCAATTTTATGCAACAGAAAATGACAAGAATATTCTTGATGTCATGAAACCCTCGGTAATTGTAGTTTACCATGCAGATATGACCTTTGTGAGAGAGATTGAAATATATAAAGCTGAGAATCCGTCAAAAAAGTTGAGAGTCTATTTTCTATTTTATGAAGATTCCACTGAGGTTCAGAAGTTTGAGGCAAGTATACGCAGGGAAAATGCAGCATTTGAATCTTTGATAAGACAAAAATCCTTGATGATGATCCCTGTTGACCAGGTATATTTTGTAGTTTGCACTTTAGTGTTGTTTGTTTTATGTGTGGCTTTTATTTCAATTTTATGAGATATACATGAGACATGCCAAAATGTCTGCATAAAGTTTTGTGTTTGTATGTTACAAACTCGCAAAGCTTACTCCATTCTTTTGTTTTGAAGATAAGATAGGATGATTCCTATAAATGGATAAGCATTGTCCCGGAGATGCAAAACGGCAAGATGGAGAAAGATAAAATCTAAAATAAAGGTTACTGCAACCTCAGGTTTACCGTTCACTACCATCCGATTGTCTGCTTTGGTGGGGGAGGAGTTCCTAGTTACCAACAAAAAAGGCTAAAACGAAGTCTAAATCATAGAATTAAACATTGGTTTCGTGTTGGACTTTAGTTCGTCAAAAATAGAAAATGTGTCGGACATTAGTGGAAATGTGGTAAATTTACGAAAGTCTATGGAAATAATAAAAAAATCTTTGAATTTTAATTTGAAACTCTAAGATTAGCTAAAGTAAGCAATAATCTACATTTTAGACTACTTATATCAACTTTCTTAATATGTATCACATTAAAATATAGTGGATGGATCTAATACAAATATCTTGAAGTATAAATAATATGTAAAAATACTTTGTAAATGTTTAAAAACAAAAGTACTTAGTAAAGTTACCTCATATATGCTTAATATCATAAAAAATGTCTTAGTTGATCAAAATTTTCTTGTACATCAATCATATTGTATTCTTGATGAATTTGTTGTTGAATTTAAGACTCTCTACATAACACGTAGCTGTTCCATGACATATGACTATAATATGTTTAATATTCATTGATATAGTAGTGGTATTGTGACATTGGCAGTCGTATTAGGAATTTCATTGATGGATATTGTGAAATAAATATTGACTAAGGAATTCTTTGATGCTATCGAGGGAAGTAAGAATGATTTGAAGGACGTTTAGTTGGTTGCTCTTCATATTTTGTTGAAGGTGTATAATGAAAGAACGAGCTCATATCCTATTCAATTTGTTTGCTTGGAGCATAAGAAGAAGTGGTTTTTGTACAATCACTTTCAATGTTATAATCTATTTGCTCAACAGAATCACCTTCATAAGAGTTATAATCATAAGGATCTTTGAATCATAAACACACAAAGAGTTTAGTTAGTTTAACAAAGATCCTCTTGTATGACTACTTTAAGAGTCTTTATCTAATTGTTGATCACGACAATCCCTTCGTCGATAGTGAATTTTTGGTTGGATTTCATGATCTTCCTATTATGTAGCATGCGTGAAAGCATCTTTTTCTGTAAATTGGCTAAATAATCTTTGAGCCTCTCTCTTCCTTTGTAGCTCTTCTATTGTAGGTAGAGTTGCATCTTCAATACCACTATCGTCATCTAGTAGTTGTGTGTTATTATCATATGTGTTATTGTCATCTTCTAAGTTTGGAGTATTTCCATGAGAGCATCTTGATAAGTTCATATATTTCTTTATATCAATATTTATTTTACTAGTAATTCTAGAATATGGTATACTTTGTTCTTCATATAGAATTGATTTTCTATTTTCTTGCAACCACTAAAGTATAGGACTATTTTCTTGTCCTCATTATAAATATATGTAATATCTATTATCTTCTCCCTTTTTGATATGTTTTATTCTCAATCGATACGAAGTCATTTAATATTACAGTTTCTAGTTTGTTTCTTCTTTTTATATGAATGTGGTTGAATGTATTTCAATTTCGTTTACAATCAGAAGCTACTGTTATTTGAGATAAAATCTTTACAGTAATATTCCTTAGATTTGGAATTTTTATTTCATTTAAACATCCATCATTCATTTAAAATATGATATTTAATTATTAGTTATATTATGGAGTAATATTATAAAATAAAAAAGTGATATTAAAAGCATTATTTAGAGTCATTGTGTTACGAGAATGTATTGTCTGCGGCTCTCTAAATGACAGAAGCTCATGTTGAAAGCATTTTATTTCATTGAGAACTTGTACTTGGACATTGACATTAGGTTTCAATTTTTTGATTACACATTTAACAAATGCTAAAAAATTAATATAATTATCAAGTTGATGACTGTATTGGAATTGTGGGTTTAAATAATATGTTACATTGATAAAAAAATCTATTTAACAAACAATTATGTAAAAAATGAAACAGAATGATGAAAAAAATAAATGTAGATGTTAAAATGTTTATCAGCTTCATGTAAAGGATAAAAAAACATATTAAACCGTCATCTATAATTTTAAAATATGCTTTAAATAATTTGTATACTGCATCAACCACAACATATTTCATTAATCTCAGTCTCTTATAGGAAAATCATGATTTATAAAAAATCCATGGTAGACTTCTTATTGCCATCTATTAATCGAAGGACCTTCAAAACCATTTTTATAATATTTACAATATTTTGACAATCTTCTAAAAAATGTACATTATTTACAATTGTTTTTACTTTCAAACCAATTAGATTTTCACTCTCATAGTATTTGTACAATTGTAGCGAATTGAACATATACTTTGATCTATTTCTTTAATAAGTATACTTTGAAGAGCAATATAAAATGTTACATATTAAGTGACTCCTGGACAAATCAAATCACCACTGCAACATTTGGGTAACTTCATTAAAGTCAGTAAAAATAAGTAGTTATAAATGAAATTTGTTACAATCTTTGCATCTTTTACTGTCTTTTCCACCAATTTCGTTTTCTCGAAGTCCTTAAGCATTAGATTAATATAGTGAATTGTACATGGTGTCCAATATATGTCATACTTTTTCATACTTCTAGAATCAATTTTTTTAAAATTACTTCCATTATCAGTCATAATCTGCACTAGATTTGTTACTCTTACTTGTTTGATGACTTTTTTATTTGTTTGTATATGTACTTGTAATCTCTGATAACATTAGAAGTATCAATTGATGATAAATTTCCTTGTGATACTTGTTCAACCATCACACATGACAGTCATTCCATAGATTAGCTATTGCTGTTTCAAGTTGTTAATGTAGGTTTTTAATTTTTCCTTTTCTACTCTAAGGTACTTGTTTATGATATTATACTTAATTGGTGTCTTTACTCTTGTATTTTCTTTTACTGTAACATCTAACATATATTGTAGATAAGGTCCATTTGCTGTTTTTATAGGGATAACATTGAAGAATATATATCTTGCTACAGTTTAACTAACTTTTTATCTAATATTTCCAAATATATCTTTAATTGTCTTTTATTTTGAGGTTTCTTTTTTAACTATAGTTCCATATGGATTGTCTTATCTTTGACTATACATTATGAATATTCTAGTAATGTCTTTACTTTTATCTTTACATGTTATGCCATTGTTATTTTCACTTTCCTTGTAAGTTTAGGTGTTATCGAATCTATGGAATCTTTCAATTTATTTTCAATGTTATTCTTCATTTTTAAACTCCATTATTGTTCTTCTATGCATTTATATGTTTTCTAAAGTATCACAGTTTGTAGGATAAACCATATCATAATCTGAATTGATATGAGAATAGCATTAGATGTATCTTCATTGAAAATGATCTTGTTGAATATTTCTTCTTCTTTTTTTCTTGTACTTGTTCTTTTTTTTAGTATCCTTTAATAGTGTGACTATACAGATAATTCTCTCATTTGAGTGGAAACTGCAGTTGGGTAGAATTGATACTTAGTTACATTATTGTCTCTGTCAATAAGGTGTTACTTTAATTTTGTTTTCTCTTCATTCTTTCTTTGCTTGTCATAATATTTGTATTATGGATTTTGTCTATCATAGTCGAATATGCATGCAACCAACTTAGATCATCTATGGCTTCCATTACTTTCAGATCATGAGGAATTTAATATTGTGATAGTTGAAAATAAAAGATAATTGTCATTAATTTAATAAAATAATACATTAAAATATTTTCAGATTTTCTATATGTTTTAGTGTTTTTTACTATCAATCCTTTTTTTTTCAATTTTTCTTGATTTTTTAATTAATTACTAAATATTTTGTTTTTTTAATTATAAAAATTTGCTGATTTTATAGATTTATTAGGTTCAATTTATGTATTTTTAGGTTAGATCTATCATCTATGTGATAAACATGAAATATTATTTAGATTAGATCCTAATTTTTTAATTAATTACAAAATAAACATGAAAATTCCTTAGATCTATATAAAAATCTTAGATCGATGTAAAAACATGATTATTAGGTTAGATCTATATATTATATAAATAATTTATATAATTATATATGAAGTTATTAACATCAAGATTCAAAATAGTAAAATAAACGTAAAAAAACTTTAGATTTATGTAATATTATGTTAGATCTAACTAAGATCTACGTTAATACCAAAGATCTTTATGTAAACCTAAACAAAAATATGAAATTATATATAAAAACTTTTGACCTAGCTTAATAAATCAAAAAGAGATGAGGAAATGAATTATACATCTATACTTTGAAAGAGAAACAAGGAAAGGAGAGAAATGGAGTTGGTTGGATGTTAGGATGGAGAAATAAAGGAGATGGCTAGATGTTCATGCCTTTGTAGGGAGGAGAGGAAAGAAGAGAAATGAAGTATGGACAGTGGCGGAGCTAGGAATTTTTTATTGTGGGGGCTATAGAAAATAAAATCAAGATAAATGAAAAAAAAAATTTCGATACCATGATTATAATAAAAAAATATGTCAACTTTAAAAATTACCAACATATATTTTTTTAAATACTATTTCAAAAAAAACTCCAATAAAAAGAAAAAAATTACAATTGTCTTCGACGAGGATATATTTTTTGGAAGCGTTGCATGATTGCTTCATTTCTAACACTATCAAATATATCTTTCTCAATATAAGTCACTAAATTATCATTCATCCAATCTTCTTTCGTTTGATTTCTCAATCGATTCTTCACAATATTCATTGCAGAGAAAGACCTTTCCACTGATGCCGTTGCAACTGGTAGTGTCAATGTCAACTTGAGTAGCAAATAAACTAAAGGATATGAGATATCTTTTTTCTTCTCTACCATTTTCTCTGCTAAGATACTAAGTTTTTCTAATTCACAAAAAATTTTCATTAAACGCATCTCATTAATGTATGCTTCTAACTCGTCATGAAGTACTCCACAGTTGAATCTAGAGAAATCACGTGGATAAAATTCAGCTAAATGGACCAACTTCTCTCAGTCATATGCAAAGAATGAATTACTTGGATCTAGACATGCTACACAAAGAAGCAACTCTGTATTGACTTCAGTGAAACGGTTGTTCAATTCTTGAAGTTGCAAATCTATAACAATATAAAAAAATTCAGCACGAGATTCATGAGGATTTCCAAAAGTTATGGGATAATGCTCCTAGAAAAAATAAACTTACTTCCCATGATATTCAAAAGAAAATTGTAAATTGTTGTGCAGTTGAAACTACTAATCGCATCATCGAAGAGATTGGTGATTCTTTTTTTACTTTGTTGGTTGATGAATCTCGTTCAGTGAATGAACAAATGTCTGTGGTTCTACGTTTTGTTAACAAGAAGGGGCAAATAATTGAAGGATTCCTCAGAATACTTCATGTGAAGGACACTTGTACTGTAACATTGAAAAAAAAAATTGATGAATTGTTCTCTAAATATAGATTGAGTACATGTAGACTACGCGGTCAAGGTTATGATGGAGCTAGTAACATGTCAGGCGAGTTCAATGGACTTCAAGCATTAATATTGAACGAGAATGAGTCTGCACATTACATCCATTGTTTTGCACATCAACTTCAATTAGCATTAGTAGGTGTGGCAAAAAAAGTTGATCAAATCGATGATCTCTTTACTTTGGTTACTAATGTGATTAATGTTGTTGGATCTTCATACAAGTGTCGTGAAAAGCAAGCACAAGAAATTTTTGATGCTCTACAGAGAGAAGAACTTTTAACAGGAAAGGGTTTGAATCAAGAAACTGGTTTGAAACGTGCTGTTGAAACTTGTTGGAGTTCATACTATGGATCATTGATTAGCATGATTGTCATGTTTCCTTCAATACTTGGTGTTCTTGAAGATATTACAGAAGATGGAATAAAGTCTGAACAAAGAATTGAAGCTCGTTCACTATTAAGACTATTGAAATCTTTTGATTTTGTCATTAGTCTACACTTCATGAGAAATGTGTTGGCAATAACGCATGCATTGTCACAAGCTTTACAACAGAAAGAGCAAGATATTGTAAATACAGTGGGTCTAGTTACACGAGCAAAAGACGTTTGCAGACAATGAAAGATGATGGATGGACTGATTTATTGAAAGAAGTCTCTACATTTTGTGTTAAGTATGAGATTCTTAGCCTTATATGAATGAAATATATGTAACTGAAGGACGATCAAGATGAAGAGTTTCAGAAGTAACAAATCTTCATCATTATCGTGCTGAATTTTTTTATATTGTTATAGATTTGCAACATCAGGAATTGAACAATCGTTTCACTGAAGTCAATACAGAGTTGCTTCTTTGTGTAGCATGTCTAGACCCAAGTAATTTATTCTTTGCTTATGATCGAGAGAAGTTGGTCCATCTAGCTGAATTTTATCCACGTGATTTCTCTAGATTCAACTATAGAATACTTCATGACGAGTTAGAAGCATACATTGATGAGATGTGTTCGATGAAATTTTTTTGTGAATTAGAAGGATTTAGTATCTTAGCAGAGAAAATGGCAGAGAAGAAAAAAGATATCTCATATCCTTTAATTTATTTGCTACTCAAGTTACCAGTTGCAACAGCATCAGTTGAGAGGTCTTTTTCTGCAATGGATATTGTGAAGAATCGATTGAGAAATCGAATGAAAGATGATTGGACGAATGATAATTTAGTGACTTATATTGAGAAAGATATATTTGATAGTGTTAGAAATGAAGCAATCATGCAACGTTTCCAACAAATGTATCCTCGTCGAGGACAATTGTATTTTTTTTCTTTTTATTGGAGTTTTTTTTTGAAATAGTATTAAAAAAAAATATATGTTGGTAGTTTTTAAAGTTTACATATTTTTTGATTATAATCATGGTATCAAAATCTTTTTTTCATCTATTTTGATTTTATTTTCTATAGCCCCCACAATAAAAAAATCCTAGCTCCGCCACTGTGCAAACCTGGCAGCACAACGGAGGACGGGAAGAGGGCGCAGGCGGTTAGTAGGCAAGCCTGGCGGAGTGGCGGGTGCTGGGGACTGTGAACTCGACGACTCGTGCTCCGAACTCTGGTGGCGGGCTAACGGCGTGGAAGGTGCAGTGGACTCGTGTCTCGTGCTCTGATGGTGGGCTGGCGCCTGGCGGGTGCAATGCAGCAGCAGACTCGTGCAGTCGTGCTCGGTGCAGTCCAGTGGTCGACAGTCAGCTGGCAGCCTGGCTGGTGCAGCGGACTCTTGCTCCGAACTCCGATGGCGGCTTAACGAGTGTAGCGGACAGGGTGCTCGGTGCTCTGATGGAAGAGGATGAGAGGAGAGGGCGGCACCGATTCTTAGTCTTTGCCCTTTGGGTAGAAGAGAAGACGAAGAGTTTCGCGTGGGAGGGAAGGAGAAAGAGCAACCGACGTTTTCAACATTTGATGGGGGCTATTTACAAACTCATATACATAGTATAACAAAATTTTTCTTAAGTCCAGTGAAGGCTTATCCGCCCTTGAGGATGGAGGTTGCTACAATCACTAGTGAGGGTGAAGAAGATGGTCGGACGGTTGGATGGATGGTTGGTTCGACGTAGGTAAAGTAAAAAAAAAGTTTAAGGATGATATGCTACGTGTTGTTGACTTTGAAAGGCATGTCGGCCGACACATGTTCAACTAAGTTCAAGAAATCCCTCGAATTGATCGACACGCTTCAACTAGCCAACATTGGTCAAAACTTAGCCTTGAAATATGGTACTTCGCGATTTACCCTAACATATCGCGTCCCTAACTTAGGAAATCAACACGTGTTGGCGATATTTTGTCGACATGTGTTGAAGTATGGTCTAAACAAAGATAAAATTTATGAGATCAAAACAAACTTCAATCCTTGATAAGATTTTTTTTACTACTAAAAGGTTTTTTGTTGGAACGTCTTCTATTATGGAAGAATATTTCATCTCTACGATGCCAACTTGCCCAGAGAATGGCATGGAGACACAAAAAGAACCCTTTGTTTTGCATTATGTAGCTTCTTTGAGCCAAACAACCTTCTAAAAGTCTTGAAGAGATATTTCATATTTTCTTTAGCTTTATATTTCTTGACATGTTTCCAACCTAGGAGCTACTTTTTTATCCATTTATTTAGCAATTGATTGGGAGATATATATAGTGGGAGCATATCTTCTATATGTTATCTTGTTTTAACATAAAATGAGGTTCAATCGTAATCATCCATTCACCTTGATGATGATCAAAATTATAAAACCAAAAATTGAAAATACAAAAACCATTTATTTCCCTTAATTCAAAATTAAAATCCAAAAAGATAGTTGCTACATAATAACTGTCTATCTTGTAAATTACCTCCGTTACTACTTATGAACCTACTAACTCCAAAGCAGTCCACCACCCCCTTCCCTTTAAATCGCAGGCCATAGAGCTCGCTTGTCGCTTCACTTTCGCCTTCTGTCCACCTACAACAAGCCACATTGCGTCCATCACTTCTTTGACCCACTTGTAATGACCTAGGCTGCCTTCAACAATACGTCTTCCACCTTCTCTCACCTGCAGTAAGCCACATCATTGCCTTTGCACCTTATCAACTCACATGTAGTAAGCCACGTGGCCTTCCCCCACTTGCAATGAACCATGCCATTTCAAGCATCTCCATTGGAAAACTACCATCCTATTTGGTGTTTTTTTTTTATAAATATTTTTCCTTAAAAAACAACAATATTAACATGTATTTGTTTATTTATTTTCCTAAGTAATTATAATTTTAGTAATAGTGATTTCAATTAGTTTCATGATACTGATTTCATAAACAAGGGTACAACAAAATGGCTTCATTGCAAAATCTATTTGGTTTGTGTTATTTTAGTAATACTAAATATTAAAATGGTAACACTAAAATAGTTAAACAAGTATATCTTTCAATCCATAAATTTCCTGAAAATGCTCAACACCAAGTTTTGGTGTAGCTTAAGAAGTCGGGCTCAACCTAAATGCCAAAGGTTGTCTAGCTTTCTTAGAATCACAAAAATCTTTCTATTTTCCTTTCAAATTTTAATTTTTATCTTTAGAAATACAAATGATAATACTAAAACTGTTTAGAATAGTAATATTAAAACTGTTTAGAATAGTAATATTAAAACTGTTTACAAATGGTAATACAATTTTTGTATTATTTTCCAAATGAACATTACGAAAACATTATTAAATACCTTCCTTACTACTACATATTCTCCTTAATTTCAAAATGCAAGGAAAAGGGAAAAAATTATCTGACATTCACAAAAGGAAAAATAATCTAAAAATCAAAAAATCTCATAATCTCAAAATAATCATGATGGTACTTACTAAGAGAGAGATAGATATTCAGATTTCAAAAAAAAGAGCTACAGTAACACTTGATCAAAACTTGTCGTCATGCAACAATACACACTAAATTTAAAAATCATCTATAAAAGGAATATATTAAAACCAAGAACCAAAATGGATTTGCAAAATGGAAAATAATGTTGACTGTTTCGGTTACTTATCAAAATGGATTTTCAAAATAAGGAATTTCGCAAAATCAGCATAACTGCTGTAATATTCTACTAGGCTTTGAAAATTATTTTTTGAAAGGGAATGAAAAAAGCTGGCTATTATAAAAATCACCGTTGAAAAAAGGATGGTATTGATATCAAACATAAGATTTGAATCTAACGTCTTTTGAATTATATTACCTCTCCTAAGATTAGGGAGAGAATAAGATTGTTGTTGATAACCATGGTTATTACTTATAGATAGGGTTTTCTTTTTATACGGATGTCCATATAATACATACCCATATAAGAGATAAACACAACTCTAATAACACACATCTCACACTCTCGCATAAGTTAGAGCATACATATTAATCATGTCCAACTTGTTATATAAAGATTAAAATATTTTAATACTCAATCCTTTTGTAAAGATGTCTGTTATCTGCTCAGTTTATTGAGTATATGGGGTGTGAATGATATCTTTCATTATAATGTCACGTACATAATGACAATCTACTTCAATATGTTTAGTACGCTTGTGGAAGGTAGAATTATTTACTATGAAGATTATAACCTGATTGTTACAATGCATGGTCATAGGTGTCTTCACAGGAAAGCCAAGCTTTGTTAGGAAGGATTTGATTCAAACCATCTCATAGGTTGTCTGAGTCATGGAGTGGTATCTTATTTCAATACTTGATTTTGATACAAATTTTGCCTTTTGCTTTGTTAGGTTACAAGGTTTCTACTTATATAGGTACAATAGTCCGAAGTGGATTTTTTATCACTCCAGTTTCCTACATAATCAGAGTTTGAATATATCTCAACTTCGAAGCGACCATGTTCCTTATAGATCAGGTTTGTTTAGATATGCTTTTAATGTATTCAAGTACACATAAGACATTGTGCCATCGTATCACTCTAAGTTCATGCATGAATTGACTGAAAAGTTTAACTGTATAGGAAATATTTGGACATGTCACTGTTAAGTAAATTAGCTTCTCAATCAGTCGTTTAGATTTACAAGCATCCTCATATACATGAATCATTCTACATCCTAGAAAGCTAGTGACTGGTCAATAAGAGTAATTTTTGGTTTACATTCTGTGAGGCCTATTTCTTGGAGAAGATCAAAGGCATATTTTTTCTAAGAAAGTGCTATTTTTCCTTTGACATAAGCAAATTTAATTTCTAGGAAGTACTTAAAATGTCCTATATCATTAGTAGTGAAATGTTGTTGTAGATACTGTTTCGTTTTGTTATGCTTGTCGTATCGTTTCCTATAAAAATGATATCATCAACATATATTGTCAACAAGAAGTAATTATTGGTGTTTTTCTTAATGAACACCGAATGGTCTATATCACATGTTGTAAGGTTAAAACTCATCATCATCTTGTTGAACTTGTCAAACCAAGCTCTTGGACTCTACTTAAGGTCATATATAGCTTTTATGAGAAGACACATTGTTTTTCCACTAAACAACATACTTTGGGGGTTGTTCTATGTAAACTTGTTTTACCATATCACCGTACAGGTAGGCATTCTTCATGTTGAGTTGATGTAGGTTCCATAACTTATTGCTAGCAACAATCAAGAGTACCTTTATGAAATTAAGTTGAGCCATTGAATTTCTTCATAATTAATGTTATATGATTACATAAAGTCACAAGCCATCAGCTGTGCTTTGTATCCATCAGGCTTGTATTTAATAGTGAATGCCTACCTATAACTAACTATGTCGGTTCTTTCGAGTCGAGTAACCAAATCTCATGTACTATGAGATACTAATACTTGCATTTCTTTGTTCATGGTTGCTCTCTAATGTAAGAGAAGCAACGCTCCTTGATAGTTCTTAGGTATAGACTTTGAAAATATGGATAAGACAAACTAACAGAAAGATGGATGAAGGTAATTAGATGTAACAAAAGTAAGAATAGAATGGGCAGTGGAAAAAAGGATACCTTTGCGTAGGACAATGTGTATATCAAGGTCTTAAGGTGAACGATCTGCAGAGGAAAGTGAGCTCAGTTGGTGGATGCACATTCCGTCATTGATGATATATCTATAATGGACGAGACATATTTTCCTACAAAGGTCCTCATTGATCACCCTCCTGTATGCACAATCTCAACAGGTGAAGGGATAGAAATAGTTGTAGTAGTTGGCGGATTCATAGAATCAAAGTAGGATTTAGACTTCCAAAAAATGACATTGGCAGACACAAGGTAACGACGACTAGGAAGGTGATCACACCTGTATCCCTTTTAAGTTCTAGTGTTTCTTATAAACACACACCTAAGGGATCAGGGAGCCAACTTATTTAGATCTAGACTAAGACTAAACATATGCAACATATCCAAAAACCTTTGGTAATAGACAGAATAATTCCTTATGAGGATACAAATGTTTAAGAGGATCTCACTATCAAGTGGTATAAAGGGTATTTTATTAATGAGGAGGACAACAGTGAATACAACATTAGATCAAAAGTATTGGAACATTCATCTGCAACAAAATGGTGCATGTGACGTCAAGTTTATGTCTATGCTTGTGTTTTGTCACACTATTTTACTAAGAGGTATGTGGACAAAAGGTTTGATGAATTCTGGAGAAGCATAATAATTTTATACATTACCTTGAACAAACTCAAGAGTATTATTAGTACAAATTTTTTTTGGAGTAACGGAGAAACTATTTATTATTTCAATAATTTTTTTTTATAATGTCAAATACTTGATGTCTATCCTTAAGAAGATACACCCAAGACATTCGAGAATAGTAATCCACAAAAACTACATAATATCAATAACCAGACGATCCACGAGTAGGTTCCCAATGTCACACTGAACTACATTGAAGGGACTCTGACTGCTAGACAATCTAAAACGCCTATAGGTAGCACGATGGTGCTTACCTAAACGACACGACTCATAGACAAATGACTCAACTATGATCGAGGGAAAAGTCTGTTGAAGATTGCAATGCAATGGGTGACCAAGGCAGTAGTGCTATAGCAACGAAGGCTCTACAATAGAAGTAATAGACGTCGGTTCACGAGATATCTTATCTTGAACCAGCATATACACACTACAACCATGTTCACGATCCCAATTAATCTCTCTTTTTCTATAAATTTTGAAAAGTGCAATGATAAGGAAAGAATGTTATAGAACAGTAAAATTGTCTGATAATAGCACTAATGGAGAGTAAATTCATATGACACATAAAGTACTTTATCAAGAGTAATCTGACAGTGGCATGAACTACTTTCCTAGCGACAAAACAATGACGATCATTGGCAACGGCAACAGTAGGTGGAAAAGTCGGATAAAAAGGTCTTGAGTGCTTAGATAAATGAGAAAGTCGAGTACAAAGGTATCGAGTACCTGACGTATGGGAGGAAGTTCTAGAGTCGATAATTTAAGAATTATTTTTAGAAGTTAACAAGGTAATTATACCTAACGAGGATGCATTGGTCGTATTAGCAGTGGGTTGGTTGTCTTGGAGCTGAAGAAATCTGTCATAGGTAGTTTGAGAGATAATCACTGTATAAGTGGATGAATTATCCAAAGATGTCTCTGTCACATGTTTAGTCCAGGGTAGTCTGTTAAACTTGCTCCAATAATGATGTGATGGATGATTGGTGTGATTGCAATGATCACATCTATCTGTTGAAGATCTGCCACGATCATGGTCATTACGGCCACAACCTTTGGTGGAAGTAACTAACGCCAAATGATCAACTGGAGTAGGAGTAGCAATCGAGATCGTAGGGTCGGAGAGAAGGTGGACGAGAGTGATGGAAGAGTCTCTACGTTAAGAATCGGACCATAGATTTAAGATGTCAATGTGAGATTGAGTCTCATCAAGAAAATAGCCACAGCCAACTCCTCCTTGTACTATCATATCTTAGAGATGTTTGCCACAAAAGACCGGTAAAGTTCCAACTTGTCCAGTAGAGACTGAAGAGAACTGTAGAATCCTTGAACTGAATGTTTTCCTTAATGGTAGGTAAAAAGTTGCTCATTTATCTCATAGATTCGGACGATATTCTTCTCATGTCCATAAGTATTATAAAAAGTCTCTTAAAATTTCCTAACTGGTCAGAGCATTATCACACCTCTAGAGATGTCCTCATTCATACTATTTACAAGCTACAACATCACACAATCATCTGCACAATCCTCATAGGTTGCGTCTTTTGCATCTGGGGATCAGTAAAATAATGGATCTTCCGATGTACGTCAAGAAAAGTCTTAAATGCTTGCAATCAGAGAAAATAATTCTTTCCATTCAATTTTATGGATGTCCTAGAAGATTTTTCAACCTTGTCTCGCGAGAAATAGCCATAATAGTGGTAGTTACAATCAGATCTTGTTAAAAACGAGCCAAAAAAGTCACGTATATTGCTGTTGTGTTCAAAAAACAGCACAGTTACAAAGGTAAGAATCCGTCTCTAGGGTAGAATTTTGTTGATTAGGACACATGTACAACCCTCGAGGCAAAAACATTGACCAAAAGGAAGAGGCAGTCTAGATCATGTCACGATAATCAACGATCTGGTTATAGAAGATGTCAGTTGCCACAGGAAACTCTTTAGGCCCGATAGAACCCTTAGGAGAGGTTGTCGCTTGGACGTCGAATACTGTTGGGGTGATGGGGTGGAGGTGGGTGCTAGGAGGAGGTGACGGGTGGGTTGTGATGGTGGCTGTGTTGGTTGATTGTTCTGTTGGCCGGTGGTTGTGGTGGGATGGAGAGAGGGGTGGGTGGCAGTTAGGTTCTAGGTCTCCCGGAGTTCTGGTACTATGTTGAGATTAGGGAGAGAATAAGATTATTATTGATAATCATGATTATTACATATATATAGGATTTTCTCCTTATACGAATATCCATATAATACATACTCATAGAAGAGATAATCACAACTCTAATAACACACATCTAACAACCTCATTTTAACAAAATTAGATAACATGCAAGAGAAGTCATTCACCTGTCCCTCTCCTCTTCGTCTCTCTCTCTCTCTCTCTCTCTCTATATATATATATATATATATAGTTCCTAGAATTGTATCAATGGCCTTGTTTTGAAATTTTGCTAGTGTGATAATAACAGGAACCACAATAAAACTGAAGTGGCGAAAAACTTGCTTTAAATCCAAAAAGGTGTTACTGGTTGGCTTATTGAACTGCAATCATTCTAGAGAAGCTCAGTTGATACAAAACAGTATAAGTATGTCATGGAGGAAAATTGAAATGCCGTTCCTGAATGGTCTGAGCACATTATAGGTATAGTTTTAAATGTCGGTTTTATGTAGGACTTTGGCAAACTGAAAAAACAGATGGCGAAATATTGGCATGTAGGCGGAAACGTAATAAAAAATAATCACCTTTGTTCACAAAATTATAATGTCAATGACATAACAGTGTCATGTCAACAAGTTAAGAAATCGACACGTGTCAGCAAAATATCCACATATTGGTGTTGTGTCAGTGGAAATGTAGTAAAAAAATCACCTTTGTTTACAAAATTACCATGTCGATGTCATATTCTTGTTGTGTGTTAAGTTAAAAAATCCATGCATGTCAACATCAAAAATATCAAAAGATACGCATTCATATACTAGACTATGTATATACTTCTTCTTGCAAGAGTGAGCTTTTTATGAAGTTCACCGTGTGACCTATGTTCTTGTTTCAATGTCTTTCAGTTTCTATCTCTCGTTGTTCTTTGATAACCAATGTCTTCTTCAGTTAATAGAAAGAAACATTTGAGAATTGAGAGGTATATTCCATCTCTTTCCTTAGCTGATGCCTAATGTGTATTGAGATTGTTTCTTTTTTACTTGAAATAGACTTATAAATGAAGTTTATCTAGCACTTGGAATTTATTTTTGTTTCAATATATTCTTCAGTTAATTCAAGTGATCACTTGGAATTTGAGAAGTAAATTATCTCTTTCCATGGCCAATGTGTATTATGATAGTGTGATCTGTGAAAGACACTAGATGACATGAACATATTGAGCTGATTCATCTGATGCATGGCCTATTTATGTTTTTTATCTTATTTTTTAGTTAATTTCAGTGCTCCATCTGAGAAGTACGTTTCCATTGTTTTCGTTATCTAATGATATAGGCCTGACTCACATATTTTGTTGCTTTATTGTATTATGGTAACAGCCTCGCTCCTGGGAAAAAATATATAGAGAACACAAATACATTGTCATGTTCAACAAACTTTGACCTTTAACATAACAATTGTAGTTAGTTTCATTATCTTGATGTCTGATTTGCTAGGATGGATGTTGTACCGGAATTGCTGCAGCTGCTACTGAAGCACAAACTCCAACTCTGCATAACTCGTCGACTAGGAAGGCAGGTGGCAGAAAGGTGGAGAAGGAAATGCAGGTATTTGCATTTGGTCAGTCTGGAGTTATTTTTTTTTCTTTAATGTTGTGTCATTTACTTTTTAAGGCAAAAAGTTCACAATTGTAGATCATAGTTGATATGAGGGAATTCAATAGTAGCCTTCCCAATGTTCTTCATCAAAAGGGCATGCATATTGTACCAGTGACTTTGGAAGTTGGGGACTATATCCTTTCACCATCAATTTGTGTTGAAAGGAAGAGTATTGCAGATTTATTTCAAAGCTTTGCATCTGGCCGCCTCTATCATCAGGTTGAGATGATGGCTCGCTATTATCCAATACCAGTGCTATTAATTGAGTTCTCACAGGATAAGAGCTTCTCCTTTCAGGTACACATTTCACACTAGCTTATCTCTGAATTTGCCATGATGTCAATTTGATCAAGTTTTTCCACTAAAAAATATTATTTTGATTGAGTTTGCATGAGTTCTTTTGCAAACTCGCTCCCTTAGATGATCTTGCATATTACATGGTTCCAAACATCATTCCTAATCACTGATGGTATCAACAGCATGCGTTGTTTTGATAGGTTTGGACATGATATTCACGTAGATCGAGCCAAAATTAAGTAAAAAATGGAGCATGTTGATGAACATTCTACCTTTTTGCTGATAGCACTGCTGTATCTCTTCTTCATTGTTGTCTTGCCTATGGTTTGGACATGGTATATTCCCAAGTGGAATGGAATCATCATGCTATCCATCCCTATAAGGAATCATGACTCGTTTATTTATAGGAATAATAATCATTCCCTTGGAATGGAACCCCAAGCCAATTTTAACGTGCCAAATGTTGGAAAGGAATTGAGGCCACAGAAATCCTCATTCCATTCATACGTCGATTACCATGTACATATGCAACCATAAGATTTTCTTTCTTTGAAATTGAAGACACATGATCATTTATATTGTCACTTAGGTGGTCACATGCATGCTTTAAAGCAGCTGCAATATCATCCAGAACCACTAGAATTGAATAATATGGTAGACTAGTAGTTGTGAAACTGAAAAAACAAATAACATGCTAGAAAATACTTAATAATACAATTTTCAATGATTGTAACAATAAAACATCAAATAACAGAAAAATTATAAAGCTAACAAAACATTAGGATATTAAATTAGATAAGAAAAGGAAAGAACGTTAGAGTCTAGAACAATAAAATTAAATGATATAATAATGCATAAAATTAAATATTAAAAATCGAAATTGTAAAAATCTAGAAGAAATTTACAATACACCTGATAAGCATTACAAAAAACAAACAACGTTGAACAACAAAACAACATTAGTATACTATATTACTTAAGTATGTTTTGCATATGCTTTTGATCGGTCAATCAATATATTTTATTTGAAAAATCAAAGATAACTTATTAAGCCAATTACATGCTATCAGGTGTCAAGGCAAATGATCAGATGCTGCTCAGGTGGCTTAATTTTGTTGTAACATGCAGCAAGTAAATTATTTTACATGCTAAGGCAATTGTTAAATTCCTTTTTAAGTGAGAGTAAACTCTAGCTACCTCATTTATATCCATATATATATAGATAATGATGTAATATATATGGTGAGGCAAGTGAGAGTGGTAAATGTCTTGTGGAGTGGCTCAAGCCATTAGTGCTTGGTCTCATTGGACCCCATCAATCATCTTTCATTTATGATTTCTAGTTGCTTACAAGTGCATTGAGGCTAGCGTAGCGTTTGGTAACGATTATACACAAACTGATTATAGTGAAAAGTTAGTTTTTTTTAAGTTGACTCTGTTAAGAGTTTGTTCTTGTTCTTTATAATCTTGTTTGGATGAACAAACATGAAAACGATTATTTTTTATATAAATATCCAAATTACCCCTTGATTACATAAAGTCAAAATCCTTGTCATCTGCCTCTTTCTCCTCCTCCTCTCCCTCCTTTTTGTGTTTGTTCTCCTCTCCACGCGTAGTCGTAGATTGGATCCGACGGAGCAACAAATAACAACGATCTTCGGCCCCATTCGAGTCGTTGGAGATCCTTTTCCTCCTCGTCATTCTCCTCTCCCTCCCCAATCCCTTTCATCCCTGATCTCCATCTCCGTCACCCTAAGAACCCTCCCCACCTCCGGTTCCTAAGCCCACATCCACTTGTTTGACTTCTCTCCGACACACCTCGACTGAGTGGGGATCTACTCTCCATCAGACTTCGACGATGTTAACTTCATCGACTACCTCTTCCTCTTTGCCTCCCTGACCCATCTCGCTTCTGGCTCCGACAACCTCTGCCTTCCCCTCATCAATCTTCGTAGTCCCTACTAGTTTTGCCTCTTCTGCTAGTCCAAGGACGAGATCAACCTGAAGCACCACGACCACGATGGCAACCCCTTATTGAGGACCAGGAGGAAGGTGGTAGTGTCAGGGAACGTCGGGTTTGAGGTGGTGAGCAGGCCAGAGGAGGTGCACCTGGCGTTTATGGAAAGGGAGGATGAGATGAGGACAAGGAAATGGAAAGGGGAGTTGAGAAGAGAGGGAAGAGAGAAGAAGACAAAAAAGAAGATCAACAAAGAAAAGAAAGTTTTTGTGTAATATTGTATTTTCAAGGAGGACAATAAAGGAAACATATGAAAAAGATTCTAGCATTTTTTAAAAAGTTACCTCTCATAGCTTTTCTTTTCAATGTTTTTGATGTGTTTTACACATGACAAAAAAACTAACGTTTTTAAATAAGTTAGCATTTCTTTGTGTATTTGGTTCAGCTTTTTCTTTGTAAGCGATTATTTCCAATAAACTATAGAAAATAATCGTTACCAAACATTACCTAGGACACGCCAAGGATTACCTAGGTTGGTGTGGAAAATGAATCTTGATAAGGCTTATGCTAGTGTTAACTGGCACTATCTTGAGGAGGTGATCACTTACATGAGTTTTGTGTTAAATGGAGGGAGTGGGTGGGTTGCTGTGTTAGCTCTACAAAATTATCAATTCTGGTTACTGACTGTCCAAAGGGATATTTTGGTTGTGGAAGAGGGCTCCGTTAAGGTGATCCTTAGTCCCCACTACTGTTCTCTTTGGTTGCAATGGTGCACATTAAAGCTAATGAGATGGGTTTTTTTAGGGTTTTCAACCATTCCATGGTGATTATTTTGTCCCTCTTTGACAATATATTGACGATACTTTAGTTTTTTATGCGGCTTCCTTGTGGGAAGTCAAAGGCATTACCTTTGTTTTGGGTTGCTTTGAGCTGATCATGGGCTTAAAGATTAACGTCAGGACATCAACCATAATTGGGGTTGCTATTGATCCTAATTTTGTCAATTGTACTGTGGGCCTGTTTGGGTGATGTGTTTGAGAGTTTTCTGATTCGATATCTTGGTCTCTCACTGTTTGCTTCTAGGGTAAGGAAATCGGATTAGAATTCATTGTTGAGCACTTTGAGTTATGTCTCGCTAGGTGGAAGGCTAGATTCTTGTCCTTTGTGGGGTGGCTTACCTTAGTCTCCTCGATGCTGCCCAATGTGCCTATTTACTTACTTTTTGTCTTCGAGATTCTTGTCTCTAAAGATTGTAACCATAGTACCAAATGTTGACGACATTTGTCTTATTTTTATTTACCGACACGACTCTAATACAATACTGACATAGAAGTTTTCTAAATAAATGTCAATTTTTTACTATATTTCCACTGACACAATACCGACATATCAATATTTTGCTAATATCTGTCTATTTTTCAACTTGCACAAGTCTAATATGAAATCGACATTTAGAACCATGACTATAGTTAGAAAGGATCAAGAGAAATTTCTTATGTTAGGATAGGCAAAGATCCTCTGATAGGGTTTTCCTACTTGTTGCTTAGAGCAAAATCTATCGCACTAGGGTGGAAGGATGGTTGGGCCTTCATAAGTTTCACTTATTCAACCTTGCTCTTCTTGAGAAGTGGATTTGGTGTTTGGGTGGGTCTTTGATAGGATTTCCCCAATTCCACTTTGGAAATCTGCGATTGTTGAAAAATGACAGGGATAGTGTCTTGGGTAAGGTGGGTTATCACTTGTGGAGGGTCTCTCCTGTGAGGGGTGAGATTTTAGAAGTTGAGTCTATTGTGGTGTGGGTTGATGCTGGAGGTGGATTGTGGTAACTGGATTAGGGTTTGACAGGATCGTTGGGTTGGCTTCATGCCTTTGAGACAGTTATTTCTTGATTTGTTTCTTCTTTCTGTACAGCTCTAGGGAGCATTTTGTAAGGCAGCCTTTATGGTTTTTTGAGACTTGAGATTTTGGAGAGATCTCATGGATAGGGAAGCCTTAGATATTGTTTCTTTGCTTGAAAATATGGGTTCAAATTGCTTTTCTGTTTCATCTTTGGTTGTGGGTCAAGAATGAGAACTTCTCAGTCTCATCTCTCTTCTCAATCGTGACTTCATGGAGTTAGGATCAGATGCCACTTGTGGATTTGAACAATAAGATCTCTTTGAAGATTCAGTGTTTTACTTGGCAAATCTTTTATGGAGGTGCCAAAGCAGATCTTTCATGGAGGTGTTTTAACTGACTCAGCTTTGTAGAGACATGGGTTTCACGTAGCTAGCCGTTATGCGTTATGCCTTGTGCTATGAGTGTCAGGAGAATATCTCTCATTTCCTTCGGGATTGTGGGATAGTGCATGGGTGGTGGTGCTCCCTACCTACGGAAGAGTTTGTGCAGCAAATGTATGGGGGATCAATAGATACTTTCTAGGACTTATGGAGTCTAAAAGAAAATTGGATTGGTAAGTGTGGAATGATCGGGAGGGTACTTCCTCATGCAGTCTGGTGGACCAGATGGACTGAGCGAGATCATCGAATCTTTTGGGGGAAGAGACTTGTTTTTTCTGTCTTGGAATGTTGTTCTATTGTAAATGATTCTAAGGATCCTGGTTGTTTCATTCGTGCTTGGTCACAAGGATCCTTGCTGTTTGATTGTTTCCATTATTCTTGTACTTTGTTTTGGCTTATTTTTTTAAATAAGCCTTGCCTTTGTAGTACCTTGGTTTTCTTAATAAAATTTTCTTGATTACCCCTAAAAAAGGCTTATACTTTCCAGTTGCATCGTGGTACATGATCAATTGTTTATCCTAATATATTTATACCTTAGCAAAAGAAGGCAATAAAGGCTTGTCTTGTTGCTTAGTATGGCAATGGCCTTTTGTTGCCCTCGTTACTCTTTTAGTCTAAATGGTAGTCATTATCTCATTGGGATGAACTCATTGGATGAAATCCTAAAGCTGCACATTAGTGCTTGTTGTATATGTTTCTTGGGTGGTTGTTTTAGTTGTTAACCTACAATCATAAAAAACTGACGCAAGGAGAGTTACACCTGTTCCTTATTTCTTCACATTGATCAACCCCCTAAGTATTTCCACGACCGAGCCACCTCAATGAGTATTGTGTGATTTATTGCAAGGCTGACAAGTACATTTTGGTTAAACTTGTGTTAATTGTGGGGCTACACATGCCCCTAAGTAGTCATGAAGTCAAATTTAAACCAAACAAAAAGAAATCTAAAGCTAATTTTCCTAATAAAAAAAACTTTAAAAAACCCTATAAAGAAATGTATAACTAAATCTTAATGGATTAAGAAATTCATTAATCATACTGTGTGATCTAGCTAATTCTTTTGATCACTTATTCCTTTTTTATCTGCATGCTCAATTTGTTTCTCCAAATTGTGCTCCCCTGTGTCCATGTGCTCCCACCTCCACCTGATGGGTACCTCTTGATTTGAAGTAATGGAATCCCAAGATGCATGCTGTTCAATGAATAACGGCCCAGTTAGAATAGTTGGAAGGAGCACCTAAAAGGGTTTTGAAGGGCCAACTTACTAACTCAACTCAGCAGCCCACTTTGATATGCACTCTAATTGCTGATGCTTGCGTGATGTATATATTGATGATAAACTACTGACTTGAGGAATGATTGTGTGAGCCAAGGACTTAATAAGTTAAATTAAGTCTCTTGTTTTTCTAATAAATGGAATCATTGGATTGTTAATTCAAAACCACTGGATTTATGTAAATACTTGTAAACAAAAGCATTTCATTTCCAAAATGACAATTTAAACCATTTCAAAATTTTTGAACTATGGAATACTAAGCATGCATGATAAATGTACTCCAAACACTTGAAGTAGTCTCTGAATTTTTGTATATTGGGTGTAGTCACTTTTAGTTTGCAAGTATAACACAAAAATATCATGTCCAATGGAATATATATGATATATATTTATATATGTATACTGATCTTATAAAAAACAAGGAACTTAAAAGTTAAATCAACCTATTTTAGTCCTGGACTTGTTGGATCATTCCTCTCTAAATACAAAGACTTTGTTAGTCTACTTCACAAATAGAGTACAACAAACTTAAGTCAAATATAAAGTTTTTAGATCCTAAATGAGTATTGCAAATCACTTGTATGATTAATATTAGTCTTGAAACATCTTAAATATCATTTGAGCTTATTATCGTTAACTAAATTCCATGGATAATTCTTCTAGGGGTTTTAATATTTCTCACTTGGCATCCATCAGGTATTCACTTGATAGTGTCTTCCCTTTGGTCTAGTTGTTTCCACAAAATCTAGCTTCTTATAAGAAACTCACTCACCTTAACTTTTGACTTCAGTTAACTTCGTATAACATAAGTTGTGGTAACTTCTATCTTTAAATTGACTGTATTTTCTTGTTTGATTCAGATTTTGTTTAGAAAACAACTTCTCTCATAATTTGGGTGCCAAAACCTAACCAAACAATACCTTAGTATAAGGTTTTTGGATGATTTGAAACTGAATTTTCTATAGTTTTTTGCTGCTTTATGTGACAATTCATTGGTAGTTTTTGGAAGCCATTGTATTTTTTTTCCTATTGTCATATTCCTTTTCTAGATCCACAGTTTTTAGCACAATAAGGTCTTTATCCTAAGTGTTTCACATGATCAAAACATGATTTGGTTCATCTTGAGATTTGTTTAAGTTTCTGGTTTATGATTGTATTTTTTGTTGTCAGTCTTCCAATGAAATTGGTGATGATGTTTCACATACAAATATAGTATCAAAGCTGTCACTGCTTGTCCTCCACTTTCCCCGCCTACGGTTAGTCTGGTCACGCAGTGTGCATGCAACAGCAGAAATATTTGCTTCATTGAAGGCAAATCAAGATGAACCTGATGAGATCAAGGCACTAAGAGTTGGCGTTCCATCAGAAGGTGGTGTGGTGGAGAATGATGTCAGGTAAGCCGTAAGCCGCATGGTAATTTAGGATGATCAACATTATCTTGAACATTCAGCAATAAATTGAGGTTTGTTGTTGTGTGGTTCAGGGCTGAAAATTACAACACTACTGCAGTGGAGTTCCTGAGGCGACTCCCTGGAGTGACAGATGCAAATCATAGAGCTCTTATGGATGGATGTAACAGCTTAGCAGACCTCGCACTTCTTCCAGTTGAGAAACTTGCGGAGCTGATGGGAGGCCAAAAGGCTGCAAGAACACTAAGGGAATTCTTGGACGCGAAGTGCCCAGTGATGTAATTCGTGTGGTGCCCCAGATTTACGGCCACAAGTATACTATTCCTCCGTAGCCTTGAAGGATATTGACATCCAATTGTACGATTTATTATTAGGGTGCCGATATTAATCACATTCTTGTACCATATTAGAAATTAATTAGAGGCTAAGCTGTATCATTGTTGTATCTTTGTTACACTAATGTGTGGGATTTCAACCCACATCGTGAGGCTATTTAAACTCGATTATATATGCTGAAGAGGGGCTAAGCTCAAAATTGTACAGCTACAGGGAAGAGTTTTAATTTCTTTTATTGTATTAGCAGAAGCAAAGTATCAGTGATTGTCTAGTAATTTCAGTGTTGTTGCACTATAGACTGTTTTACAATGGTATCTCCTGGGCTTTTGTAATCTTTCCATTGTAAACTTGTAATTAGTTCGGGTACTACAAATACTTCAAATGCTCGAGCGGAGATCTGCTTTAGCTTCTTACACAAAAAGCAGGTTCAATTTGATAAACCCGAGGAGGTTTGGTGCTCGGGCGAAGTTCTGCTTTGGCATTTTTTGCTGTTATTGGGCCGACATTTTAGCTTCTCCTTTCGCACGAAAGCGTTCTCCTGACGTGTCTTTGGAGCCGTGTGTCTGCGAATGATAATAATAGTAGTATAGAAGAAATGTTTTGTCTGGTGTATGATACCTGGGAATGAAATTGTATTTCAGTTTTTTATTCATCGGAATACATCCAACTACATGTGAAGAGCGAAACACTTATCCATGGGTGGAGAGAGAAGCCTGCGCTTGAGTGGGAGGAAACAAGTTTTATTAACACGTGTACACATTTCAGGTATTCTTAAAGATTTTCTGTGCACCATTAACATAATTCGATGTTAATAGATAGAATAAACAACAGAGGGTTGATACAATAGAAAACATTTCAGAACATAAACTTTGACGATGTCTGAGCACACACATCAATATTTTCTTAACCGCAGGCGTTGAACAATCGTCTAAAAGGAAAGATGCGGGTTAAAATTTGATCCAATTAAGTCACATTGGTGCCCCCATTGAATGTTTGGGACACCCATAACATCCTCAACAAGATGTGGCATGTGTTAGAGTTGGTCGCACTAGTAGCCACGTTTATTCCGACTATTAACGAATGCATTACCTACCAGGTGCCTTTCACAAGCTACAACGATGCATTACCTAATTGTTTTTTTGAAAACGGTAATTATATTGATAAGGATTCTTGGTTATGGAACCACCACCAAGACAAAAATATAGTCCCAAGTATTACAAAAAGACCAAGGATCCAGAAGATCCAGAATATTCAAAAGAAAGTTGGCCACCTTGATGCATAACAGGCCATGAAAGTCCATAAATAATTAAGTTACAGTCTCAATCTCAGTAAAGATGACATAAATTGATTACAAAAGGAAAGTCATGAAGAATGATCTTCCATGGAATTTTATGCAGGAGGCATGGTCTCAGTCGGAGTGTTGGCTGATGAGATGGGGAGCACAGTGAGAGAATGAGTAGAAACTCCTATATTTGGTTGATTCATGCTTCAAGAATTTTGCATTTCCGAAACGGATTGGATTAAAACATCTCTTTCAAAACCTGTATCTAAATTTACTGTCCAAGAATACATAAGGGAAATAATATTAAATATGGTTTGTCTACTTGTATCAGATGAGTTGCAAAAAATTCATCTATTTCTTTTTTTCCAAATACTCCAAATTATTGCTGGAATGAGCACATTCCAAGCAGATTCAGGTAAAGCAAAAAAACAATGGGGCTTATACCGGTAAAGATCTGCAACGATAGAATACTGGATACAAAGGGCAATTAATGAAAAACTTCCAAATTACAGCTGCAAAAGAACAATGAAGGAATAAATGTGATACAGTTTCACAGTAACTCATGCACATAATGCAAAGATCTTGACCGGTCCAACCTTTATACCTCAAATTATCTTTGGTTAGAATCTTATTTGATACTGCTAAGCAAGTAAAGAGTTTGATTTTTAAAGGTACCCAAGCCTTCCAAATGGGTTTATACAGGTGAAATCTCAGTCCACCATCATTGATAACATTATAACATGATTTTACTGAATAAGCAAAATTAAGGTCAGGTTGCCATTGAAGCTTATCTTTTTCCAAGTTAAGCTATAACCCAGATAATATGTCAGCCAAATGATCTGCTTGTGCCTGCAGAGCAGAAAAGTTGTTGTGTTGCACCAGGCTGTCAAAGGCATAGAATAAGCCTTGGAAATTAGTCTCAAAAAGTTGCAGCACCCTTTTAACAGATAATTTTTTAAGTTTTACCATTTTATATAAGTCAGGAAATATATATTTTAGAGGGGTGCCATTAATCCAATTATTCTCCCAAAAGATGGTGTCTTCACCATTTCCAACTTCAATTGAAATGAAACAATTAAGAATACAAAAACACTTCTTAAACTCTTGCCAAATTGGAGAGCATTTCCTAAGTGATAAATTAAGTAAAGCCCCCAACCCAGATCTAGAACAGTATCTGGCTCTTAATAAAATTGGCCATTTCAGATTGGGTGCACAGGTCGAGAACTTCCATAAGAGTTTACATTTAAGGGCCACACTAAAGTTCCTAAGATTAATAATGCCCCAGTCCTTTTGTTCCTTAGATTTACATAAGGTGTCCCACTTTGCCAAGTGATAACTCTTTTTATTAGGTGATGACAACTGCCAGAGAAGTCTACATCTAAGTCGGTTAATTTCCTTTTCCACCCTTAAGGGTAGATGAAGAACCGAAAGGTAGTAGGTAGGTATTCATGATAAAATACTGTTTACTAGGGTTAATCTTCCCCCTAAAGAAAGAAGATTGGCCTTCTAAGTTGACAACTTATTAAAGATCTTTTCAATGACAAGTGTCCAGTCCTTATAAGATGCCTTTCTATGATGCAAAGGAATGCTTAAATAAGTGATTGGCAAAATTTCAGTTTGACATCTCAGAATATCACACTCATGCTCCACCATTTCCCCAGATACACCCACACCAGTCAAAGAAGACTTATGGAAATTTATTCTAAGTCCAGAACAGGTCTGAAAGCAGCAAAGAATCCTCTTAATATTAACCAAGTTGTCTAATCCAGAGGAAAGAAAAAGGATTGTATCATAAGCATATTGTATGTTAAGCACATGTGGTCCCTCATTAGGTTGTTGGATCCCTGAAATAATGTTTTTGCTTGCTGCCAATGCCAGCATCCTATTTAGAATGTGGGCAACCATAATGAATAGAAGGGGAAACAGGGGATCGCCTTGCCTAAGGCCATTGGATGCACCAAACAAGCCAGTGGGGGATCCATTTGTTAAAATGGAGAACCTAGCAGTTGAGATACACATAGAAATCCAAGAAATCCATTTATCCCCACAACCCAACCCTTTGAGAGAATTCAACAAAAAATCCCAATTGACATTATTAAATGCTTTTTCAAAGTTTAATTTCAAAATAAAACTAAGGACATTTACAGTCTTCATATAATTCAAAGTTTCTTGCGTAACCAAAAAACAATCACCAATGTATCTTCTATAAAGGACAGCACATTGGGAGTCATCAACAATATCCATTAGAGGAAGAGAGAACCTTGTAGCCAAACATTTAGTAATGATTTTATAAATATTATTAAGTAGGCTAATAGGCTTATAATCTTTAATACTTTCAGCCCCTTCTTTCTTAGGAATTAGAATAATGAATGTCTGGTTTATGGGTTTGAGAAAATCTGAATTTGAAACCAGGTGCAATTTTTGGAAAATTGCCATTAAGTCAGGATGTAGACATTCTCAGAATTCCTAAAAAAATAGTAAGGGGAAGCCGTCAGGGCTAGAAGACTTCTCTCCTGGAAGATCAAAGGTGCTTTTTTAAATTTCTATCAAGGTGAACTATTTCTCTAACAAATCAGGGTTGATGATCTTCATTGGTAGCAAATAGTCCCAGTTCAAAGATACCCTTGCCCTTGAACTCTTATTAAATTGAAGAGTAAAGTAATTTTCAAGCTCAAGGCAGATTAGGGAAGTGGAGGTCAATAGATTGTCATTGACCTTAAGAGAGGAAATGGAATTAATTCTCTTGCGACACTTAAAGATATTGTGAAAAAAAGCAGTGTTCAGGTCACCCTCCTTTAACCATTTTACTCTAGATTTTTGTCTCTAATATGTTTCTTGTTCTAAAAGAAGGGTGTTGTGTTCCATCATGAGATTATTCTTAATACTTAAAGTAGCATTATCAAGAGCTTGAGTTTCAGTCATATGATCAATCCTCATGATATGAAATTCTATGCATTCTAATATATTCCTTCTTCCCTCTCTCTTAGGTATGACCCAATTCCTGATCTGCATTTTTAGCTTTTTAAGTTTGAATGCAAAATTAGCTAGGGGGAATCAGACCTAAGAATTACTTCTGAGTTTGTGCACCAGTTAATGACAAAGTCATGGCACCCCTCCAAACTAAGCCAGGATTTATAGAATTTAAAAGGAATTGGCCCCCAATCCCTAGGTTTTGTGTCAAGAAGGATTGGGGTATGATCTGAGACAACCCTGGCCCCACCATAACACATAGAATGACGATTTAAAACTACTCATCTAGGAGAGACAAGGAACCTATCCAACTTAACCATAGTTGGAGGGATTTGAAAGTTTGACCAGGTATACTGGCAATTGTTGGGAGAGAGGTCCATTAGTAGATTGTACTCTATAAATTCATTGAACTTTGTCATAATAGGAGATACACCAGTGTTTGAAGAGTATTCAAAAGAATATCTGGTGATGTTGAAGTCCCTCCCAATCACCCAGTTATCATTGACTATATTACTCAAATTATCTAATTCCATGAGAAAATCCTCTTTAAGTCTGGGCTCACAGGGTCCATATATCCCAGTAAGCCACCATTCCAGCCCATCCATACAATTTTTAAAACTAATTGAAAGACTATAAGGTGCAGTATAAGTAGACTGAATGTTGCAAATTCTCTCATTCCAGCCAATTAAAATGCCACCAGATGCCCCAAGGGAGGGCATGTGAGTCCAATTGCTTACTCTCCCCCCTTCCAAAATCCTGAGGAAGGCGGGACTATAACCTTCCTTTTTTGTTTCACTAATAATTATTATGTCACATTTATTCAATCTAATTAGATTCCTAACTGTCCCTTTTTTTCTACTACTTCCAAATCTCTTAATATTCCTGTAACCATGTCAGCGAGGATCACAAGATAATGCGAAAATCGGCAAAGCTACGGCAGAAAAATAAATAAATAATGCGAATGCAGGAGTCGCCACCTAGTCTATTATGGAAGACGAGGAAAACCATAGACATGAAAATCATGCAAAAAAATAAAAAAGAAAGGTCTTCGAAAACCAGAAATCTGGGTAAGGATCCCTATTACGTACGAGGAAGGTGTTAGGCACCCTCGTACGCTCGATAAATCGGTCTTCTATGGTTTCTACTATGCTTATGAAATGTCGACTTTTCAGCCTTTTGCTGTACGCCCGAGGGCGATATGCCATGCCATGCCATGCTTAGTGCCTTACGCTAGTAGGTGCATGATGTGTAGGGGGTGTGTCTTAATGCTCAGAAGTATCACTCTTTATTTCCGGTCAGGTGCGTAATGCAAAGATATTGCATGAACATAATCAAAGTTGTATCATTTCGAGTGATTTCTCATCATTGCTTACTATATGCCTAAATGCAAGCTAAGATGCAGGAAAACTGCTGAAAACAAAGATGTGCCTTCCTAATGCATCAAGGAAGAAAATCAGATGAAAACCCAGAAGC
>JAMKQA010017776.1:0-41098 GCA_024699735.1 Posidonia australis | reverse complement strand
TTCTCCAGTGTTGAGAATAAAGGCTTTGAAAAAGCATGAGATTTTGAAAGAAAAGAAAAGAAAAGGTTTGAAAAGCATTGCTTTACGAGTTTTGAGAAATGCACATAAAGGTTTTTGAAAATGATGCTTTCTGGCAAGGTTTTCTGTGCTTTTAGTGTGATTTTGGGGCGCATACTGGGTGACATTCCTTTCACTCACCCGTGTGCTTTCTTGTTTCAGGTGCTAGGGTGTTGGAGCAGTTCTAGTCTGGTGCAATTGTTCGAGCCACGTTTGCCGCACACAAGTCTGGGTAGTGAGCTTTATTTGTTTAATATTGTTGCTTAGTTGCAATTATTTGCATTTGGGTAGTTCTCGTACTGTTGTGTAGCACCGGGGTGTTACAAATATAAAATTCCTGAAGCACATATATGTGTAAAAGGAACATGTATCAAAACATCCTTTGTCCTTGTTAAAGATTTAAATCAAGGAATAATATTAGGAACACCTTTCCTTAATATGTTAAAACCCTTTTTGGTCGATAAAGAAGGCATACTTTCTACAATTAACAATAAGAAGGTTACATTTTATTTTAAACAACAACTAGAGATCTCTTTCTTACAAGAGTTAAAAAATACTATTGAATATAAAGAAAAATTTATTAATGAAATATCAGAAGAAATAAAAACAATAGAAATTTCAAAACAAATAAATAAAAGAGAATTTCAAGAAAAAATAAAAGAATTTCAAGAAAAAATGGAAAAGGAGGCCTGTTCTACCTTTCCTACTGCCTTTTGGCACAGGAAAAGACATATGGTAAAACTACCATATATTAAGGACTTTAAGGAAGAAAAAAATCCTACCAAGGCCCGACCTATACAGATGAATCAATGACTTCTAGAAATATGTAAAAATGAAATAAGAGATTTACAAAATAAAGGCCTTATTAGACCAAGCTCTTCCCCTTGGAACTGTGCGGCATTTTATGTTGAGAATGTAGCAAAATTAGAAAGAGGAGTGCCTAGATTGGTGATCAACTACAAACCTCTCAACATGATTCTACAGTGGATCAGATATCCTATCCCTAATAAACAAGATTTGATCAAAAGAACACAAGGAGCCAAAATATTTTCCAAATTTGATATGAAGTCTGGCTTTTGGTAGATTCAAATACAAGAAGAAGATAGATATAAAACTGCATTCACTGTTTCGTTTGGACACTTTGAATGGAATGTTATGCCCTTCGATTAAAAAATGCGCCTTCAAAATTCCAAAAAAATATGAATGAAATCTTTAACCCTTATATATCATTCAGTATTGTTTACATTGATGATGTTCTAATCTTCTCAAACAGTATTGATGAACATTGGAAACATTTGAGGATCTTTCTTTCTGTTGTTAAAAACAATGGCTTAGTGATACCCGCAAAATAGATAAAAATGTTCCAAACATCAATTCAATTCTAGGTTTTAAAATTAATTTGGAAACAATATCCCCAATAAATAGAGTCATATCATTTGCTGATAAGTTCCCAGATGAATTAAAAGAGAAAAAACAAGTACAGAGATTTCTGGGATGTCTAAATTATGTTTCAGATTTTTATAAAAAACTAGCTATAGAAAAGAAAATCCTATCTGATAAATTTAAAAAGAATCCTTCTAATTGAACACCTCTCCATACTGAAATAGTCAAAAGGATAAAAAACAAAATTAATTTCCTTCCATGCCTTAATATTGTGGATATAAATGCTTTTAAGATAATAGAATCTGATGCCTCAGATAAGGGTTATGGAGGAATACTAAAACAAAAAATTAACAATAATGAACTACTAGTCAGATATACATCTGGAGTTTGGAATACGACTCAAGAAAAATACTCTACAATCAAAAAAGAAATACTGGCTATTGTTCTTGTTATTACCAAATTTCAGGAAGATTTGTTAAATCAAAAATTTCTGTTAAGAATTGACTGCAAATCTGCAAAAGATGTACTCGAAAAAGATGTAAAGAACCTTGCCTCTAAACAAAATTTTGCTAGATGGCAAGCAATACTTTCTATTTTTGATTTTGATATAGAATTTATAAAAGGAGAAGATAATCATCTACCTGGCTTCTTATCCAGAAAATTTTTGCAGGGAAATGGCTCCTAATCTAGAGGAAAGGAAAGTTGCAAAAGGAAAAAGAGATTAAAACTGAAAAACAGAGTAATATTCCTCTGTTAAAACTGGAAGCACATGATGATGGAAAAATGATCATTGATCATCAAGAAAAAGGTCCTTATGTGGAGAAGACCACAATTCATACCATAATCCTTCAAGCTAAGGATCTCGATACATATCCATATGATGTCGCAGCAAAATACCTGCCAGAAAGATATAAATATGTTCCTACATTGATGGGTAAAAACCCCCGATATTATGAGAAAATTCTTCTCGAAACTAGCAGTGCTAAAATACAGTACAATTACAGAGGAGGAAAATCAAGAGATGAATTTTCTTTCTCTAAAATTACCATTGAAAAGGTAATATTTTTTGAAGAATGGGACAATACGCAAAATCCCAATCATTTCAAAAAATTTCAGGATCCTAATCCTACAGTATCCAAATATTATAATTATTGGGATTACCAGAATGCCTAGGAAAATGTTCTTCTAATCCAAAACAGCCAAATGAAGCATTCATGGTTTATCAGATTTAATTACCAAAGTGATAAACCAAATTGGTTTTATCTGTTATTCTGGCAAAAATTTGGCCCAACCAAAGATATTCTTCCTGAACAGCTAAAAAAAGTTGTGCTATCAGATCTGGATTTATATAATCTTTTTATCAAATATGGTGTCCCATGGATCTTAAGATGAGACTGGCTTATATCCATTCTTACTGCTCCAGAATATTATCTGGATAGAAAAATATATGTCAAGTGGTGGGACAAATATAGTCTCATTAACATTCAACAAAAAAGACCAATGCCGCTCATGGCATGTCCTGCCAAGCCCTTGATAACACTAGCAGAAAAGTTTTGTCATTTAAACAAAGAATTGACAAAAAAATTCCAAACTAGTCATCCTAGTGCTTCGGAGAACCAATTAAAGCTTATGGTTTTCAAAGAACTTAACAAAATTATGACTCCAACAAAAACTAATAATGAAATCATTAGACAAGAGATACCTTCATTAGAACCTAATAATGAAATCATTAGACAAGAAATCATCCAACAAAATATAGAACCTAATAATGAAATCATTAGACAAACACATTTGACACAAATAATGGAACAAAATAATTTTACCAATGTTCATCTACAGACCATTGGAAAGCAAACTGATAGAATAGAAAATTTCTTAGAAAATAATAAGAAAAATACTTCCCAAAATAAGATACCATCAAAGTTTCCTGCTATAATTATACCCCATTACTTGAATGAAGGGATTGAGTTAGGAAATAAAGAACCATTAAAAATGAATCAAATTAATGAATTTACACAAGAACTCTCTTCAAGATTACAAAAATTATCACTTACTGATACTATCAATATAGTACAAGAACAATCTTATGAGAACACGGATACTGAGCCTGATGATGCTATAAATAAAATTTATTCTACAACCAAGAACTATTACACTAGACCTACACCCATAGACATTTAGTTTGAGGATGATCTTCCTGTTAGAGACCATTTTGACGAACGATCACTTGTTGAATGGAACCTTACGGGTTTAGTGAATATCAAATACATCAAATGCTACATCAGGTGTTAATATATGCTACCGCCTGTAAAACACACAACAATTCAGAATTAGGAATTGTTCAAGCCATAGTTGCCTCCTTTTCAGGGCAAATTATATATATATATATATATAAATCAAAATATAAGATAACTTAATGCAGGATCAGGGCCTGAATCAGCAGACTGAAATGGGATGGTTGACTGAATCTAGGCTCAGGGCACTAGATCGATAGACTGAAAACCACTTGGTCGACTGAAAACCCCTGATTCGGCAAATCGAAAACGTTCGGTCGACTGAACTAGAAATTCTGTCAACACCCAAGACTCCCAGAATGGCAGACCGAATAAATTTGGTCGACCAAACCAAGGGTCAAGGGGACAATCTGCAATAAAAACGGCATACCGAAATAATCCGGCATGTTGAACCAGGCGAATGCAAGGCAACCCAAAATGGGACCCAAAGCTCAATCCTGCAAACCACCAATCCAAACCACACAAACAATATATCAAAATGAAGATCTCAACGAGATCTTCCAAACCAGACAAACAACACCAAAATCCATCAAGCGGATCTCTAGAAAACCACAAAAAACACAAAGGGGACTCTATTCATCCCCTAACCATAAATAAGGCCATGAATGGTTCATGGCCCACAAATGCACAATAAATTCTATAAAATTCACTACAATTACCAGCACACTAACATGCACCTATGGTACAAATTTGGAATCAAAATAAAATCTACAGGGTGCGTACCTCCATCGAAGACGCGGCGACGCGAGACGGACGGCGACGCTCCTCCTCCAGCCACGAGTTGCTCCTCTCCTCCACGTGATGACGACGACATGACGGTGGCTGCAACCTCCTCCTCCCCACCATCTCCCTCTCTCTCTCACAATCCCTCTCTCCCTCCCATCTCCCCCTTTCTTTCTTCTCTCCCTCTCCCACGCGCGAGAGGAGATGAAGAAGAAGGGGAAGAAGAAGGGGTGGGGGTGGGGCACGGGGAAGGGAAAGAAAGAGAAGAAAGAAAGAAAGGAAAGAAAAAAAAGGAAAGGAAAGAAAACAAGCCGCAAGCATGAAACCAAATTACTCGACCTTCCACGTCCACGTGACTCGTGCCACTAGGGATCGACCACCAAACCACCACGGCCCTAGAGAAACCACAAAACTCCTATGAGGGCCAAAATAGCGGCAAAACCACACCACGCTAGAAGGCTAGAAACCCACAATCCAAGCGCCAGACACCACTGAGAACGTGTCCTACGTTAGGCATTGGGACCTCCAAAGCCTAACATGCCTGAATTCACCTTAATTATCTGGCCATGCACCACTCCTAAAACCTGGGTCGTTACAGCCTTACCCCCTTAAAGGAATTTTGCCCCCGAAATTCTATAGGCGAAACACCAAGGGCACCAAAATTAGGACATCACTTGAACGACCCAACAAGGACACAGCAATGCCACCCAAAATCCACGATCTGTAGGAGAAATCTTCGCCTCACAGAGCCATTTCATCCTACTTAGGTCCAAGGCGACACTAAGGACTTAGCTCTCATTGAGTCTGAACACCACCTAGATCCTGGGTGAAACCCCTTTCGGGCACAAGAATCTCCACCCAGAGGCTCCAAAGCAGTGTCTCCCAGAGTCACGACACATCTAGGACACTCTTGGAGACACGCAACCACAGGATTGACCAGGTGCAACCAGCTCTGGCCATGCTTCGCTGCGCCACTTTGATGCACAACCTGGTTAGCAATCACCGAACTCCACACCTTGTGCTCAGCAATGACTCTCATCACCCTGGAAAACCCCCTCCAATCCAAGGTACAAGAGAAATCCGGCTACTAAGACACAACAAAGCTCTTCACGGATCTGGAGTGTACCAACAAACCAGCCAACCATGTGTTGTCTATCTCTAGGAACTACTTCCCAATTCGACACTCCACCGGATCCAGAGCACAACCTCCACTGTGGCCAACATCAAAACACATGGGTGGACAGTTCCTGCTGTGATCCTCCCAACTGGCAAGAACCACAAGATACCACGTTGCCTCATCGCAACAACAACTAATCCCAACCCAAAAGGATATTTGGTGGACTCATTACCGCTCACTGCGACGACAGCCTTGTAGGTCTAGACGTGAGACCACCAAAACACACTTAGACCACTTATTAAGTGTGAAGCTCACATCAAAGATACTACAATCTAGAGTCTAGGGCCGCAAAAGTCACTGTTTTTAGTGGAACAACCACACCAATGGTAAGGACCACTCGAGAGTCAAACTCGAATGAATTTCCAAATTAAAGCAACTCCCAACAAGAGTGTCCAAACCAACACAAGCCGTTCCTCCTCCCTAGGAAGACTTCTCCATGGTGCCACTATCCTGAAAATACATCTGCTAGATCCTCAAGAATAGTTACACCCAAATCACCAAACAGCCATCTGGAGGAAAACAATGTGGGATCACACCCACAGGCTCGACCAACGAAGCCACCAAACGAGATGGGCAGCCAGCTCCACTTGACTCGCCCCATCTCTGCGTAGAAACCCAAAACCCAAAAGCAAACACAGGAGAAGGAAGATCTCCACAGTTTGGATAGCGCTACGCTATCCGGCCCCCAAGCAAATAAGAAAAACAACAATAGGACACCCAAAGGAAACACTAGAGAAAAATCTCCACCGCCCAAATGGCACAAAGCCACCCGAGCCACAACCCACCAAGACCACTGGGTATCCCAACAAGATACCCCAAAACAACACACAACAAACAACACATCGGGCTATGCCACTCCATGGCCAAGGTCCAAACAACATGTGCGACACAGCCGCACAACACCAATGCGCGACTCCACGCGCACCACCCTCTCTCAGATACCCCATCCTCAGGTAGAGCATCTGAAAGGGACAACACAGGCTTAGGGAACTCACCAGAGCCACCCCAAAACAACAACACACTCCTGGGAACCCATCGAGTCACCCAAATATCACAACAGACAGCTGGGGACCCACCGAGTCACCTAGAAACCACAACAGACAGTTGGGGACCCACCGAGTCACCTAGAAACCACAATAGACTGTTGGGACCCACAGAGTCACCCAGAGACGACAACAGACAGTTGAGGACCCACCGAGTCACCTAAAAACCACTACAGACAGTTGGGGACCCACCGAGTCACCCAGAAACGACAGGAGGATGGAACTGAAAGCACCCTCCGCAACCACTACAAGGACAACAACAACCACACATTTGGAAAGCCTCACGCTTCACCCAGATGCGACAATAGAAGGACGGAGCTGCAGGCATCCTCCTGCACCAACACCAACAACAATAGACAGACGACCGACGACAACCATAGACCATCGACAACAACAAACACCAACAAAACAAACAGTAAACAGGCAAATAGCAACAACAAACAAACAAACAAGAAGCAGCAACAACTAAGGAGGGTACACCTGAGGCAGACAACTGCGGCACCCAACCCTCCACAGTAAAACACCAAACTGCCCAGCACTGGGTGGTGGCTAACCTCCGTAAAGGAAACACATCCTTTGGTCAACAGATGGAGGTCCCCTAATCCCCCTCAAAGGAAAAAGGCACTTCCTCAGCAAGTACCCTACCTCCACGCAGGTGTAGCACACCAAGCAGACCAGGACCCTCAGCAAACGGGAATAACTTCTGGGTAGCACGACTCGTCTGACCACACGCACCGCAAGGCCTCCTACCTTGCCAATCAGCACAGAGTCATGCCCAGAAAACAACCACCACACCCACGGGCAACACAGAGCTTAACCCACGTAAAACTCGTGGGTAGCACCACACCACACCCCACGAAGTTGAGGAAATCCTTGCGAACCGCTCCACAGGAGCAAACACCGCTTCACGCTCTACTCCCAACTGCTATCTCTCAAGCAGCTCTACCAAATCAGCGATCACAAGATATCCAACCACTAGGAATCCTTCCAACAAGGAGTCAACGTCCTTCTCCAATTAAGAATATAGATTGTCACTCCCATTTTCCTCGTGGTCCCTCGCATACAATCCTCACCGAACAGGTGCCAGAGCCGAAGACACTCCTCAACACCGCAAGCAGAGAAAATCAAGAAAATCAAGGTACAAGAATGCATGATATGCAATTCTACGGAGTCACCCTACCAGACATCCCTAGGCTAGTGCCCCTAGGTGGACCGAAGTTCAGATACCAACTGTAACAACCCCCAAGTCGCTAACACTAAACCTAGCAACATATTTTTATTACTTGTTTTATGTTTATTATTAACCAACAATTATACTAATGATGTAACTCAGGCTAAGTTCTCTCAACAGGAATAAAACCAATAAACAACAGAAATAAACTAAACTATCACTCACCTAGAACCCTGATGTGTGGTGGCGTGACTCCTCCTATATGCACTAGCAACCAACAGCAACTATCCTGCACCTGCCAAAAACACACACAACAAAGCACACATGAGTGACCACTCAACGGTCACCCAGCACGCACCCCACCTACAACTTGGCAACCTACGCCGAGGGCAACCAAGCACAGGCATCACACCTGGATGACGACAAAACCAAAAGCGCAATCTACCGACGCCCAACACACAAGCACTAGCATCCCTCTCGAATGCCACAACACCAAACTAGGTAGTCTACCACTGCCTAGCAGGCCCCAAAATCACAAAGCCATGCCTTAAATACCATTTCTTTTCTTTTCAAAACCACATGTGTGCACTTTTTAAAACCTTTTATGCATGCCCGAGAAAGCTACTCTCTCCATGATCCCCTCTAGACCCAAGCACACACCAAGCCATAGAGCCTCTGCTCCCACAACAACGGAGCCACTGCTCCCAAACAATGGAGCCACTGCTCCCAAAGCACTATGCCTCAACAGGCGCCAAAGCCATAGGCTCTTCTAGGCCTGGAGCCTGATTTTCCAAACCAGGACTCCGCACAAACACAAGCACAAACAGTGTGTTGAACTGTCCGGCGCCAAGCAGACAACACTAGCCACAAGCAGTCCACTAAGGTGCGACCATGGAGTTCTGCACTGCCACGACATGCCACCCTGTGCAAGAGCCGCGTCGTCCCACGATTCGCCCGCCTGGAGAACCCTCAACAAAGCCAACTCCTCCTTGGGAAGGCAGTCCTGTCTCTCAGGACACTACCAGCTATGGGGCGTGCGTCCCACCTGCACTAGCCACCATAGTGTACGCCTCCTCACGACGCCCTCCACACGGTTCTCAGGAAGGAGTCTCATACCTCCACACCCGACAACACCAGAGCCTCAATGCTCACAACGACAGCAAGAGTATCATACCTCCCCATCATGCCATGAAACACCTCAACCCGCGGACCACAACCCTAGCATCGAAACGATAGTCAAAGAGTATCATACCTCCATGACACGATGAATCTCCGCCTCAGGTATCTCAACCCCCAACACAAACAGAAAACACTGGAAAAATCTTTCCAAAACCACTTTCAAATCTGTACTCTTTTCTTTCCAAAACTTTCTTTTTTGGGGAAAACCCTTTTCAAAAACCATTAAATATCCTTTAAAGCTCAAGCAATATTGTGCCCAACAGCGGCACGAAAATCAAAGGCCAAGAAACAAGAAACAAAACACAGCCACGACAGCTCTCCTGTCAAGCCTAGGCAAAAGCACCTTGGGAGTGTCTAGGTCCACGAGCACTACGCTCAACCCAAGAAAACACCAACAGCAAAGCAAACACAACTAGAACTCACATGCTTTGGCACTAAGTGTAAGACACCTATTGGCGCGTGTCCCTCGGGAGCACAGGTAGATCAGCTCAAACACCTGGAACAGTGCCACTGAATACTCCATTTAGTGCACTGCACACAAAACCACACAAAACCTAGATCTAGGGACACTATCATTATCCCTAAATTCCAATCTAAACCATCTGGGGAAAGAAACTACTATTTCTAAATCATTTCATCTTTTATTCTACCCATACCCCAGGTGAAATCTTGCTAATTCATTTTTAGGCAAACCCTAGACCATTCTAATGATTACCCTAATCATTTATGCCATTATGTTTATCCCCCCACGATTAATATATATATATATATTAATCAAAACATAAGATAACTTCATGCAGGATCAGGGCCTGAATCGGCAGACCGAAATGAGACGGTCGACCGAATCTTGGCTCAGGGCACCAGATCGGCAGATCGAAAATGACTTGGTCGACCAAAAACCCCTGATTCGGTAGACCCAAAACGATCGATCGACCGAACCAGAAATTCTGTCAACACCCAAGACTCCCAGAATGGCAAACCAAATAAATTCGGTCGACCGAACCAAGGGTCGAGGGGACAATCTGCAATAAAAACGGCATACCGAAATAATCCAGCATGTCGAACCAAGCGACTATAGGGCAACCCAAAATGGGACCCAAAGCCCAATCCTGCAAACCACCAATCCAAACCACGTATCAAAATGAAGATCTCAACGAGATCTTCCAAACCAGACAAACAACACCGAAATCCATCAAGCGGATCTCGAGAAAACCACAAAAAACACAAAGGAGACAGTATTCACCCCCAACCATAAATACGGCCATAAATGGGCCACAAATGCACAATAAATTTTATAAAATTCACTACAATTACCAGCACACTAACATGCACCTATGGTACAAATTTGGAATCAAAATAAAATCTACAGGGTGCATACCTCCACCGAAGACGCGGCGACGCGAGATAGACGGTGACGCTCCTCCTCTAGCCACGAGCTGCTCCTCTCCTCCACGCGACGACGGCAGCACGGTGGCGTCTCCAACCTCCTCCTCCCCACCATCTCCCTCTCTCTCTCTCACAATCCCTCTCTCCCTCTCGTCTCCCCCTTTCTCTCTTCTCTCCCTCTCCCACATACGAGAGGAGAAGAAGAAGAAGATGAAGAAGAAGAAGGGGTGGGGGTGGGGCCCGGGGAAGGGAAAGAAAAGAAAGAAAGAAAGAAAGGAAAGAGAAAGAAGGGAAGGAAAGAAAGGAAGCCACAAGCACGAAACCAAACCACGTGACCTTCCACGTCCATGTGACTTGTGCCACCAGGGACCTGCCACCAAACAACCACGGCCCAAGAGAAACCACAAAACTCCTAAGAGGGCCAGCACAGCACAAAAACCACACTATGCTAGAAGGCCAGAAACCGCAATCCAAGCGTCAGACACCACTGAGAACGTGTCCTACGTTAGGCATTGGAACCCCCAAAGCCTAACACGCCTGAATTTACCTTAATTATCTGGCCAAGCACCACTCCTAAAACCAAGGTCGTTACATAATTACATTGAGTACATGCTTTGCTGGCAAAATTGCAGATTGGACCTTAGGAATCTTTATTTTACCAAAAATGTACAGTTTTGCACATTTAACCTACAACTTCTTCAAAATTGCATAAAATGTGTTTTCCTAAACATTTTTGCTGATTTGGTCCTGCAATCTTGGTCTCTACTCAAGACATGTGACTTTTGCACAGAAACCTCTGGAAATTTACATATTTCACCCGTGCCTTCATTTTGTACATTTTGCTATCCTTTTTCATGTACATATCCTCATGCTTTCTTTCTTGCATCATGCACGCATTTCCAATTTATTTCAAACTTGGTTTTCACATTATTTCCCAGATTTCTTCCAATTTTCATGATTTTGATTTGATTTGGATTTCCATCGCACGAGGGCGTACATTAATAGGCTTGACAATGCCGACATTGACCTGAATGAGGATTATTTTCTCTTATTTGATTTTCTCAGATTTGTTCAAGTTTCCGTAGATTTGTGTGATGCTTTCTGAGTACTCTCAATTTTCACGATTCTCCTCATCACCCAAAAGTGTACAGTAAAGTGGCATTTTCATTGTTTACATTGTCCCTCGGATTATTTTCTTTATTATTTCTCTTCTTCTTTTTGATTTGGCATGTTTTCGCATTCATCTTAAGCATGTGCATTCAAAGTAAACAAGCATACACACAACAGACCATTAGCAAGCAGGAAACCTAGAAAGACCAAATTCTTCAGCCACATAGGGGTGCCTAACACCTTCCCCATGTGTAACAAGAATCCTTACCCTTTCTCTGGCCTGCATTGATTTGTGCACTACATCATTTAGGAATGGAGCATACATGTGTTTTCTTCGCGTTGATTTCTTTAGGTTTTTCCTTTGTGTTTAGTTTTCCTCATCTTTTTATTAAAAGACTAGGTGGCGATTCCTTTTTTTTTTATTCTTTTCTTATCCTTTCTTGGTGTTTTCGAGTCTAGTCTCCTTCTTCGGATTCACCATCTTCGTCGTGACCATATCAGGACTCCTCGTGTGTTTCCATGCACCTTGGATAGTTGTGCAGGGTTCCTACGGCATGGTCACAGATACCATGGGCATGTTAGCTGCTCTTTGGTCAAAAGTCACGTATCAGGTGCTTGACAAAACATTAACTTACTATGTAACTGAACTAGAGTCTTCAATTAGGGGCATGCAAGCTATTTTGTGGTAAAGAGGACTGTTCGGAATGATGGTCAGGTACACATTCTTTTAAAGAAGTGACATTCATTACATAATGGTTGTTACAAAGCGATAACTATAGTAGGACACTACAACGAGTCAAGCATTAGATTTGGAGTATTGTTGGCATGTCACAAATACTCTGAATTCATGACGGCGTTGGGCATTGACAACTACTCTCCAGCTGTCTCAACTGATATCCCACACAACGGCGATGATCCAGGGTGCACTAGTACTTGTGAATAAGGTTCCCCTGGCAAACCTTTATAGCTAAATAGTTGGTCAGGACCCCTGCATCCTTGTCTTCCAACACTTTTGTGGTAGTTTGGGGATGTTGGTTTTGCCCGAGAATCCCTCGATCTGTCCTTTACATCCTTCATAGTTTTATTGTCATTCCTTGATGCCACGGGTATGTCAACTACCTTTCAATATTTTGTTCCTTCTTTGTTATCATCTTGCTTGGGAGTCTGTCATTGACTCTATCTCAGTTAACAAGTTTCGCATTTTTCCCTGTGTTTGGCTTGTCTTGGTCGGACGAGTGTGGGTTCCTTCTTCTTCTAAGCTTTGGATGAAGTTTGGATTATACTCTTCCTTGACTTTGCTCAGATTGGATGAAGTCCTCGTTTCTCTGATTCTCGTATGATAGGGCGGAATTCAAAGACACTTTTTCCTCATTTCCCTAATTCTCGTCTGAGAAGGCGAGAGTCAAAGACACTTTTCCTGTCTGCTCCAAGCCGTTCTGTCTGTACATCAATAGTAGCTTGGTTCTATCTCTTCGTGGTTCCTAGCCACTGCCTGTAGACCGACAGCAACTTGGTTCACTATTGGTGGTTCCCAACCGCTGCCTATACACCAGCAACGACTCCGTTCACTCTTGGCAGTTCCCAGCCGCTGCCTGTACATCGGTAGCGACTTGGTTCACTCTTGGCGGTTTCCAGTTGTTGCCAGCATGTCGGCAATGACTCAGTTCACTCTTGGTAGTTTCCAGCCGTTGCCTGTACACCTGCAGCGACTCGGTTCACTCTTGACGGTTTTCAGTCGTGGACCGTACATCAGCAACGACTCGGTTCACTCTTGGCGGTTCCCAGCCGTTGCCTGCACATCGGCAATGACTCGGTTCACTCTTGGCGGTTCCTAGCTATTGTCTATACACCGGCAGTGACTGGGTTCACTCTTTGCGGTTCTCAGCCTCTGTCTGTACATCAACAGCGGTTAGGTTCTATTCATTTTTCCCTTTTCTTGTCATATCTTCCTCCTAGATCCTTGTCCTGACAAGTAGGATCTAGGTTGCCCTTCATTCGGGTCGGTATTCCAAACTACCCAGACGACGTCCGTTAATTGTCGTCTACTATTGGCAAGTCTTTTTTCTCTGGCCATGCTTCCTTCTTTCGGGCCGGTATCCCGAACTACCTGGGTAATAATCGTGGTGCCTGATGAATTCTCCACTCACCATGTTCCTTCCCTCCTTTATGGCTGGTAGCCTGAACTACTCGGATGACCATCGTAACCAGTCACTTTTCGGTTGACAAGCACTGTGAGTCTTGTCCGACACTTTTTCAATAGGTGTGATAATCAGTCGTCTTTAGGAGCTAATTGGTCGTCAACTTGTCATCCCTCATTACATACATCATCAAGTAGTATACATCATAATTTGCATGTGTCATTCATTCTTCATGCATCATCATTCATTAGCACACATTATTCATCACCGGCCGCATTCAGCTCAGCATTAACACTAATATTCAATGTCAACATTCATCATCAGTATTAGTTTCCGTGATTTTAGCTTCGTCATTGGCGTTTTGGGTGGCAGGTCATGGCTTTCAATGCATTCACTGAATAAGTGGCTTACTACCAGGAGCTAACATTTTCTTGCGGCCTCAGGCAGGGTGTCTTTGTCAACCTTGAGCATCGATCACATTTCCATTCATCCCTTGACCTCGCTCAAGGAGGGGCATTTGTAGACACTCAAATTTTGTAGCCTTGTAGGTAGGCTTCTCTGGAATGGACATTTGGTTGCTCGGCTCTCGATTACTTTTTCCAAGATCAACTTGACTTCTTAACCTAATTTCATCCTCAAAAACTAGCATAAACTCTAATCCAAAATGCTAAACTTAGCCAAAACCCTAAACCTAGCCTAAACCCTAATCCAAAATCCTAAACCTAGCCTAAATCCTAATTCAAAACCCTAAACCTAGCTTAAACCTTAATCCTAAATCCTAATCCAAAACCCTAAACCTAGCTTAAACCTTAATCCAAAATTCTAATCCAAGGCCCTAAAACAAGCCTAACAAACCCTAACTACTTCCCACTCCATCATAACAACCTATAACAACCTTAACCACCTAAACAAATCGTAACCACTTCCCACTCTATCTTAACAACTTATAACAACCTATAACAATCTAAACAAATCTCAACCACTTCCCACTCTATCCTAACAACCTATAACAACCTTAACAAACTACCCATAACAAACTAGACGTTGTAAGCCTACAAATACCCCTATTTGCAAGAGAAAAATGGGGGAAAAAAGCTTGAAAAAAAGAGAGAAAGCTTGAAAGGAGAGAAACCAAGAGATCACTCAAACTAGAGCAGTCAAGCCAATTAGAGCAACAAAGGAGCTTCAGACCACTGAGGAGGCTCGGAGAAGAGGCAGTTTAGAGCTTCAGCCATCATCTCCGGCGAGCTCCAACGACCACAAGTAGCCCACACCTACTGCTAGTTCAGGTAAGTCATTGATCAAGCTCAATTCTCTTCCATTTCTTCCCTTGAATCTTCCTCAACCTCCCTAGAGTTATTCCAGCTGAGAATGGAAGCTTTCTGGCTAGAATTTCAGTGTTTATGGGTGGTCGGACCTATTTTTCCGGTAGAGAGGTGGGGGCACGAATCCACTGAGTGATTTGTGTCCTGGTGTATGTGGAGTATCTAGGCTAGATCCCTCCTTGCTTCTCCTCCACTTTGGAAGCCATGCAGCCCCCTGGAAGCCACTAGAAGCAGCTCTCTAGTCGTAGCCCCATCGTCGTTAGAGAAGACGACCGCTGGTAAATGTTGACCGCACGTCTCGCGTGGCGTAGCTCTACTCTGATCATCAGAGCACCTCCCTCTCCTTTCCCTCTGAACTTGGGAAGCTTCAGAACCCTGCTCCGAGCCTTGATCGTGCCCCGCAATCGACGTTGCTAGAGATGACGGTGAGCTTGGTTGAGAGTGGAGTATGCACTGTATTTCTTGCCTCTAGATGGTGAAAAACTCTCCTCTCCACGTCGTCAACCTTCTTGGAACCATGGACCGCCACTCCATTGCCTTCAGTGGCTTTGTTTTCTCTAGGTCCATTGTCGAAGTCGCGACTCCTATGAGGGTGGTGGGAGGAAGCTTTCAGCCACTGGACGTCCGAGCGAAGTCGATGAATCTCCTCCCTTTTCTTTCCTCTTGCTTCCCTCATGTTTGGATGCCATATCAGGCATCGGCAAAGCCTTGGATGGCTTCCCAGATGGTCGTTGTCGGTGAGGTGCAGTCGCCGACAACTGTTGATTGTTTTTAAAAGCTTCTTTTAAAAAAAATCCTTTACTTTTCTGTTTCTTGCATTTAGGTCCTTTTATTTTGCATATCAATCCCTGCATTCATTTATAAATCATTTTAATAATGTTTTGTTTTGTAAATTTGTAGTGTGGTCATTGTGTTTTTATTTTACTATTTTTCAGGCTTTAAATTTTGTTATAAAACCCTCTGATTTAGTTTTCTTTCACCTTAAGTCCACTAATTTGCATATAAAACCCTGAACTTCACTAAAATTGCACTGAAAGTATGATTTTCTAACACATTTGCAAACTAAACCATGGAGATTCATGTTTTTACTCAAAAAGTGCATAGATTTTCATTTTAAGCCTTGAATTTCTCCAAAATTACACTGAATGCATGTTTTTTATGGCACATTTGCAAATCAGACCCTAGAAATTTATATTTTCATCCATGAGTCCACTAATTTTCATATTTAACCCTAAATTTCTTCAAAATTACACTGAACACATGTTTTGCTGGCAAATTTACAGATTGGACCCTAGGAATCCTAATTTTATTAAAAATGCATAGTTTTGCACTGAAAGTATGATTTTCTTTAACATTTTTGTTGATTTAACCCTGGAAACCTCAGTTTTTACCCAAGAACATGTAATTTTTTGCACAAAGGTCCCTAGAAACTTATATATTTCACCCATGCTTTCATTTGTACATTTTGTTCCCTTTTTTTCATGCATATTTTCACATGCTTAGTTTCTTGCATCATGCACATACTTCAAACTTATTTCAAAACTTGTATTTCACCTCATCTTCTAGATTTCTTCCGATTTTAATGATTTTGATTTGATTTGGATTCTTATCGCCTAAGGGCATACATTAACAGGCTTGATAATGCCAACATCGACCCGAACAAGGATTATTTTTCTCTCATTTAATTTTCTCAAATTTCTTAAGTTTTCACTGTTTTGCGTGATACTTTCCAAATATTTCCGATTTTTACGATTTTCCTCATCGCCAAGGATGTACAGTAAAGTGCCATTTTCAATGCCTACATTGTCCCTTGGATTATTTTCCTTATCATTTCGTTTCTATTCATTTCTTCTCTTTGATTTGTCATATTTTTGCGTTTATCTTAGGCATATGCATTAAGAGTAGATATGCATACACACACTACATCATTAGCAAGTAGGAAACCTAGAAAGATCGAATTCTTTGGGCGTATGGGGGTGCCTAACACCTTCCCCATGCATAACAAGAATCCTTACTCTTTTTCTGGCCCGCAATGGTTTAGTGTTGCATCCATTAGGCACGGAGCATACACGCATTCATTTGCATCATTTTCTTGCTTTTTTATGCATCTTGGTTTTCCTCGTCTTTCCTTTCAAAGACTAGGTGGCAACTCCTTTTCCTTATCCATCCTTTTTCTTATCTTTCTTTGGTGTTTTTGAGTCTAGTCTTGTTCTTTGGATTCAACATCTTCGCCGTGACCATATCAGGACTCCTCGTGTGTTTTCACGCACCTTGGAGTCGTGTAGGGTTCCATCGGCATGGTCACAGTGAGTCAGACTGCTAGGTCGCCTTTGCCGTCTTTTGTTATGAGGCTTACAAATATTTGCTTGATCTATTGAGTATTGAGAACGTAAGTTCATTCTTGCCCTTTGTTTAATTTATTGTTACTGTCTATTATTGTTATTCTCGAAGGATAGGCCACAAGGTCCTTTGGACTGCTACTACTGCTGTTGCTACCAGAGGGACGCCACAGCTGAGTCAGACGAGGGGCGTAGCTCCTGGGAGATTAGTTCAGTCCTTTCTTTTTTCAGAAATATCTATTGTGATTAAACTTTGAATTTTTGTGGAAAATCAAATGTATAATGTGTAGAAATTGTGTTTAAATGCTAGAAAGATATTCTATTTTGCCAAATGTGTGTATTTGGATGCCTGGGATGCTTTGCAACTTGTTTTGTAGGTTTCTGAAGACTTTTGTGCCAGTTGAATGTGCTTCTGAGATAAACTGAATTGAATACTATTAAACTACTGGGCCTTTTGCCGACAATGTTCGCCAACATTATTCGTTGAAAATTTTTGCCAGTGATTTTTGTTGATGATACGTGTTTGTAATTTATGTTTTCATTATCCACTTGGACTTTCCACCAATAATAACTGCCTAACCATTCAAAATCTAGACAGTTGGCAGTGTGATTCTCATGACTCGCCCATGCTTTCATGTCCTCACCTAGCTTCTAAACCACTTGGTTATCCTCTCATTCTTTGCCTCACCTACCAATATAATAGCAATATTCCTCCTTATCTCTTCATGCCTTCCTTTATTTATGCCTTGGAGCTCCACCATTTCTACATATGCATCAAAGAGAGAGAGAATCCTTGAGCTTGTATTCCCACCTTTTTGCAAGAGAAACATGGTGAGTTTTATTACTTTTTCTCCTCTTATCCTTGCATTTCATTATGGCCCTTTCCCTTTCTATTATCTCAACCTATGTTGGGTCTTCAGGGATTCCCAACCATGGTCACGCCAGTCCACTGCTCAAATGTACTACATGATTGGATCAACAGACTGACCACTGATGACGTGGAGAAACTGCAAACCTGGGGAATTTCTATGAAGCTTCTGGGCATAGTCGTGGTTGAAGTCAACCACTATTTCTTATGTGCCACCGCCTGCTTTTGGAAACCGACCTTCTGCATCTTCCATTTCGGACAAATGGAGTTAACTCCAACCTTGGAAGAGGTACGTCGAATATGCTGTGTATCCAAGTTTCTAGGGCCCATTATCTTCATGTAACAGGATAGCTATGCTTCTGTTTTGTGCTAGCTGACTGGCCTATCCACTAGTGTTTGTGGACAACATCTGATCAGTAAAGACGAACAATCTCCCATGCTCTGGCTGGAGTACTTTGATGAGATTGTTGACAAGAGAGCGGTTCTCGGTGACGAGCTCTGGCTTCAAGGCTTCGTCGTCTACTTCCTAGGAAAGCTGATTTTTAGCCATGGAAGGATGACTGTGGGCATCGAGATAGCTGAGATCGCCCTTGCTGTTGTAACCTGACAGATTGATCTGGCTCTAGTTATCCTCGCGAAAACATATCAGGCTCTAGACCGATCACTACGTCACTGCTGGCACTTCTACAGCTGTAGGACTCTGGTCCAGGTACGCATATCTTTCGGTGTATGCTCTCTTTCTGTACATTGTGGAATGCCATGTGGTCTAATTTGCCCTCCGGTTTGGCTGGTTGCACATTTGGGGGTCGATGTTTTGTGCCCACAATGCTCTGCTTTTGAGGCGTAATGTCGCAGTGGACACTCTCGTACTGTCACCTCTATCAAGGCAGCATATGAGAGGCTGGAAAGTTTGACGCATCATCGCATCTGTTATAGAGCCCTTCGCTGTTTTCTTTGATGATGGGGACATGAGGCTGATCATTCTGCCAAGATTCTCTGGAGTGTAGTATCATCCGATCCACGTGATGCGTTAATTCGGATACTACCAAGATTCTTTCGCTCAAAGTTCGATGCCAGCTCGCTTTCTATTTTACCCACTGAGTTCCATAACCATGACCATTGAGCTGTCTTGCCTGCTTCGTTGCTATATCCTGTCTGACTGTGTTGCAATGTCGAAGGGTAGTGGGTATACACTTGAGTATGAGGTTGAAATTCAGGAGACTTGGCCTATCAGTGAGTTCTTCCCAGGTCCCCCTCTATTCCCCGATGTGGTAGCTCAAAGAGGACATGAAGCAGCACAGATGTGTAGCTATTCTACTTTATTTCATGCTTATACCTTGTCTGTTTTGAGCTTGAATAAATTTTGGTCATGTATGTCTGCTCTTTGAAGCTATGATTAAGTCGAGATAATGCACCTTGTTTCCATTTATTGTGCTTGTATGGTGGCTCTACCTTTTAACTATTGGGTCGATTTCAAATAGAGCTAATCGATTACTATACCCGTTTATCTTATATTAGAGAGAGCTAATCGAATGTCAACTCACTCCTAAAGGCTCAGAGTATTCTCTTACCCTGGGGTATTCCGTTTACCTACAAGATTGCTTGAAGAGACTATTAAGATCCCTTTCCCCTGATTGGCACATTCTGAGAGCAGTCTGCTTAATCTTGCGTTCAGTAGGTAGTTGACATGCTCCTGGTTTAGGCATTGGAGGTTTTGACTAGTTAGAGCAGTTGACATGCCTCTAGTCAAAGTATTAGCTCAGTGTGTCTATCTATAGGACAGCTGAAATGCCCCTGGTTTGACATTAATGGCCTTAACCAAGAAGAGCAGCTTACATGCCCCCTAGTTTGGTAATGTCCTTTTGATCCTTTTAGACTGAAAGTAGCTAACATGCCCCTGGCTAAAGGGACCAGATTAAACTCTACAATATTCCAGAATAATGCTTATAGAGAAAATGTATGCATGTTGAATGATTTGTAGGATCTTATTAGCGCCCTCAGCATTGGAACGCTTATCCCCATGTGCATAAGGGAAAGGTAATTTTGATCCTCATGAGATTTTATCTAGGCTCTTAGGTTATAGGTGGCTCTTTGGAAAGGTATTATTGTGACCTGGGTTCCATTCCAAACCTCACAAGACCATACTCCTACTTTTTGTATTATTTACTTAATTCTTTTCTCCCTTATAGGCGTGCAGGTTCACTCCATCCCGAGCTTGGAGGTAATAGGTACCTGGTTTATTGTTGGAGAGTTGCTGCTGCTTGATGTGTTGGCTAGGCCCTTTGGGAATGTGTTTTCCAGGTATTCACTCTAACTCTTCTCCAAGTTAAGTTGTAGGGATAGTGCTACCCTACATGCCTCTTTCATCTAGGCCTGACTTCTATCTGCGACCTCTGTCTTTTAATTCTTTTATGCCCTGTCATAGATATGTATTTTGTTTGGCTCACATTCTCATTCTCACCCCTAACATTTTCTCTCCCTCTAAAGGTGTAAGTTCCTTAAATGGCTTGGATACTTTGCCCAATGTACAATAAGTGATGGATCCCACACACACTAGGTCGCTTGGATAGTATCTACATGAGGAGGTGTTACACATTCCCTACACAGACAAGCTTATTCTGCTTATCATCATTGGACAATGATCCATGCTCATAATGCTAATGATGATTACTTGCATACGGATGGGTGTTGGATAAGAGTTAATCAGGCATGCGTTAGAATGCAGGCCTACATGGATGTAAACAACATTGATATGATAATGAAATATGAATGCATGCATGTACGGAGAAGGAGGATAGTATCACAGAGTGAAGACATGAGGCCTGTAGTCACTGATAGTGCTTCTTTAGGTAGCATGAGTTAACTGGGTCTGACTGTTCAATGTGGTCCATGTCCTCCAGGATTACTGCTCCTTTAGAGAAGACCTATTTGATTACAAATGGTCTTTGCTAGTTTGGCCTTAATTTGCCATGGTCATCAGGGAGATGTATAGCTCACAAGACCAAATCCCTCGGTAAGAAATTTCTAGGTTGGATTTTCTTCTGATAGGCTTTTTCCATCCGTTTCTGATAACACTGTATATGATGTATGGCCTGCAACCTATACTCATCTATTAAGTTCAGTTGAACAAAGTGGTCATCAATCCATTCTGCCTCCCTTAGGACCCTGAGCGAGGGTATTTCCACCTCTATAGGTAGGATTGCCTCCATACCGTAGACCAGAGAGTATGGAGTTGCTCCGATTGATGTCTAGACTGATGTCTTGTAAGCCCACGAAGCATACGAAATTTGTCGTGTCAGTCGTTATGATTTTCCGTCATCTTCATAAGGATCTTAGTTAGATTCTTATTGGTAGAATCCACAATCCTATTCATCTGTGGGTGATATGGAGAAGATTTGTGATGTCTGATATGTAACTCTTGTAAAAAGTCCTCAACTCTCTTGGTTGTGAAATTTGTTTCATTATCAGAGACGATCAAATGTGGGACCCCATATTGGACGATGATATTGTTCCTAATGAACTTCTCTGTTACTACGACCTTAACGGTCTTGTAAGAGGCCGCTTCTACCCACTTAGTGAAATAATCAATGACCACAAAGATATAACAGTGTCCATTAAAAGTTATTGGATGAATAGTGCCAATAACATCAATTCCCCATGTTGAGAACAACTAAGGGGATGACATGTTGTGAAGTTGCTGTGGGGGCGCGTGAATAAAGTTTCCATGGATCTAACAATTGTGACATCTTCGCACAAACTAACAGCAATCTGTCTCCATGGTTGATAAAAAATAGTCCTGTAACATTATCTTCTTGGCTAGAAGCACTCCATTCATGTGTGGCCCACATGTTCTAGCATGTACTTGTAACATTATTGTATCGGCCTCCTTTTTATCCAAATAGCACAGAAGCATTTGATTATAAGACCTTATGTACAAATGACCAGCTTCGAGCACATATTTTGAGGCTAGTCAGATCATAGTCTTTTTTTTCGCTGCTGTTAAATCAGGGTGATGACTTTCAGTCTCAAGAAAGACTTTGATGTCATGATACCATGGAAGCTCTTCTAAGGGATTCACTTCTTCTATGCACATGCAGTGTGCTAGCTGATTTGTACAAGCTACTAACACATCCATCGTATGGCCTTTTGGTATGGACAACCAAGATGCAAGAGTGGCTAATGCATCCGCATAGGCGTTTTTGGCTCTATTCATGAAGGAGAAGTATATTTCCTCAAATTTTGACATGAGCTTTAAGAGATGAGTGTAGTATGGCACAAGCTTTAGGTCTTTCATCTTCCAGTTGCCATTGACTTGTGAAATGACTAACATGGCATCACCACACACATGCAACTTCCGTACACCATGTTCTAATGTAGCGTAGAGTCCAAGGATACATGCCTCATATTTTGCCACATTATTGGTGCATATGAATGTCAACTTTCGAACAAGTGGGATCACCTAGCCTTGTAGAGTTTCCAGTACCACACCGATATCCATGCCTCACTTGTTAACTGCGCCATCAAAGTAGAGGTGCCATCGTTCCTTGTTACGGGATTCTTTTGGCTCATCCTTCTCCATGGTGAATAGTATATCCTAATCAGGGAACTAAGTCTATAGGGGTTGATATTTTGGTAGAGGTAAATCTACCAAATGATCTGCTACAGCTTGCCCCTTCATAGACTTCTAAGTGACAAAAGTGATATCAAACTGAGATAATAGTACCTAGCTCTTGACACATCTTCCCACTAGTGCTGGCTTCTAGAACAAGTATTTTATGGGATCATGTCAGCATAGCAATAGAACAAGATATGTCATCATATAATGTCTCAAGCGTTGTGTGGCCTAGATGGAGCTTGTATTTCCATAAGCAATTGCACAGCTTTTTCAAGCATGTAATGTGTTTCAAGCATCGATGTAGACCTCAATATCTTGGTGCATGAGGTAATGGAACAATGCTGTTATCGTCCTCTGATATGTGGCCCTAGTGTTCTTATCCCCAAATGGCATAACCCTGTAACAACATTTTATGCCTTGCAGTATTATCCACTAGAATATCAAAGTGTGGGAGTGGGAAATCATCTTCCGGGCTCGTCGTGTTTAGGTCTCTGTAATTGATGCACATTCGAACCCGACTGTCCTTCTTCGGCACTAACACAACATTGGCCAGCCACTCTGGGTAGAGGACGACCATTAGAAAATTGACCTTGTGCTGCTTCATTATCTCTTCTATGAGCTTCAATATCCACTATGGTTGCCATCTACGAAGCTTTTGTTTTATCGGTTTGATAATGGGCTTAAGTGGTAATGTGTGTACCACTACCTCAATGTCTAGTCTGACCATGTCATCATAGCTCCAAGCGAAGACATCTGCATATTCTCAGAAAAGCTCAATGAATTATGCTCAGGTCTGTGTTGTGAGCCTGGCACTAATTCACACGTTTCTAACATTCTCCACAGTGCCAATGTTTATAAGCTCAGTTTCTTTTTCTACATGCAAGTTTGGGCCTTCTGGATCATCATCATAGGATCAAAAGTCTGGAGTAGTATGGTTGTCTTTATCTGTCTCCGCATCATCCTCTTCTTCATATGCGATGAGCTCTAAAAGGACTTCTTGCTGAAAAGATGGGTCAGTGTCTTCAACAGAGCATATTTGCTCATAACTTTGCCTTTAATGATGCCTTAGGATGGTCACAGTCACCCTAGCCTTCTTATAGGTGCCTCTGACAACCTCTCACTCCAATGCACTCGAATTCATTGAGGATTTTGGATGTTCTTCCTCTTCTACAACCTTATTATGTAGCTGATTATCCTAATTTTCTCTTGTGGTACGTACAATGTTTGTGATAGATGGATGGCTATCCTCTAACTGACTGATATGAGTGCTGCCACCTGCGTTCTTTCCTAAGCCTAACTCAGGATCTATTTTTTTAGACCCCACTGCTCAAGTGGGGCCATAACTGATAATACCAACGAGACCCACCTCCTGACTGATGGGAAATGAAGTCCCTTGGTCTAGTGTTTGCTACCTTTTTTTTTCCTCAAGGGCCATAATAGCAGTCCGAGCTTGTTGCACTAACTAATCAGGCTCAACCTTTGTTATTATAGTCTTTCCCTTTCAACGCCTGCATTCGTCCTCAGGGTCTTCTACTAGTATCGCCAGCTACTCTTGGAATAGGACTTCCAAATCACTGAGCATGTTATCCACCTGTGCCACTACAACATTTCCCTTTTCCTTATTAGAAGCAAAGTCCACATAATATGCACTGGTGGTCTCTTGTACTTCTGACTCAACAACTTCATTGTTTTTTATGACACTTGTGCCATCAATTGCACTAGAAACTGTGGAACATGGACTAGAAGATGTGCTTGTCAAGTTTGGCATTGGGCTAATGTAGCTGCTAACGACATCGGTTAAGCTAATAACTAGACAGCTGTGCCCATTGATGCGCCTTCCCGCATAGTATGTTGTGGACTTGCTGATGGTGCTGAGTGGTGTGACAATGAGATTAAGTCTACTGAGATGGATCGATGATGTGTTTGAGGCACCATTGACTCTGTTGATAACTCTAGCACTATTGCGGGTGTGGTGGACATGACTGATTGAACCCGTAATAAGGTCAATTGTTGTACTGAAGCTGTTAACCTCGCGAATGTCACTACGAATGACACCATCTGATTTACTTGTTAACTAAAATCTCTTGCATTTACTGACTATGATATTATTGGGGCTATGCATGGAACTATCGCTATTAATGTTGTGACAAAAACTGAAGAAGAAGTTGCAGTTGAAGGTGGCAATGCTAATCTAACTAACCTTGTTGAAGCTAATGGTCTCCGAATTACTTTCTCTAAACATTCATCATCTGAGCATCCCTCTTCTCGGTAGTAATCCTCTATACAAATCCACTTTGATTCACCAGCCTCCTCACTCCATGGTTGTACAGCCTCTACACCATCATGATTTTGATTGAGATCCAAAAAGAGCCTGAACTAACAAAGTCAGATAAATCTTGTGGGATAAAGACTTTTCGGGACTTACAATTCCGCGACAGTCCATCTTGAGGCTTCCACTCGTATCCAAGTCCTTCAAAATTCCTTCTTTTTCTGCTGTGATTGGTTCCATGATTCCTTGGCCATTTCGCCTAAGAGGTGTTCCCTTCTCGTACCCTCCATTTTTGACAGAGATTCTCGGCTATCGTAAAAGGATTGCCATAAGCGGCCAAATGGCTGGCATGCATGAGAATCAAGAATGAAATTGACAGGCTCGAAGCGATTGACTCAATAGAGCACATCTGAAGGCTGATGGTTAAATTGGATGGTTTGAGGAGACACAAGAGAAACAGTCTCGACTCTTTGTTTCTCAAAATTTTCTACCATTACAATGGCAACGTCGTTGTCTTAATGGAACTTTATCATCTGGTGATGAATCGAGGAGATCACTTGATGCTTGTGAAGCCAAGGGTGTCCAAGCAAGAGATTGAAAGATGGCTCAAGATTGACAACATAGAATTCCACTTCAAAATGAGCTGAACCAATTACTAAAGGAATAACCAAAATCCCCAAAGCATTGTGGTGTGTGTTATCGAATGCCATCATTCCTTTTACTGTTGGGGTAATGTCTTCGGATTTGAATCTGATCTGGCTTGTTGTTCACAAGGGGCAGACCAATAGGCCTGCACCATCATCCACCAGTGTAGGCAGAATGCAAAATTTTTTGTATTGCACCTTGATGAAAAGGGGTTGATTGTGATTAATTCCTGCCAGGGGTAACTCCAAGTTGGAGAATGAGATTACCTATGGCACAACTACCTTACCCACCATGTTTTCTACAGTTGAAGGTTGTATTGTTGGGGAAATATGAGCGGCTTGGAAAACTTGAAGGAAGGCTTCCCTATGCTCAACTGATGTATGGATTAGGTCCCAAATGGAAATATCTACCTTAACCTTCTTCAATTGGGCCGTAATATCAGCTACAAGCTGGTCCTTCTTGCTTGTGGTAGCATTGACTCTAGGGGGTGTTTCTTTTAGAACCGGGTTGGAAGTTTGGTTCTCCGATTGGGATGATGATGCTGCTGGTAGATTTGACTGGTTGGAATTGGAGCCTTGTATACCCATTCCAATCGTGTCACCTCAGCACACATTTCATGTGGCATAGTTGTGGGGCTTACGATGGGTATCTTGTGTCAGATTAATAACCACAATAGTATGAACTTCAAGTCTTAATTGTGCTGCATTTGATGTGTCTGGAAAGGCCATGGGAGGAACTAGTATTGGTGTTTTTTGGGTTAATTCTGGCTTAGGCTTGGCTAATAGACAAATAGGTGATGGAGTAGATTGCATGGTGGACTTTGTAGCTGTCCACCCGACTTGGTAGTTAACTAAATCATATTGATTGTGGTACCAAAGGCTTCAACAAAAGATTGGTAAAGCTAATGAGGGAAAGAAGCTGAGATATGATGAATAAGAAGAGAAGAATCAAATAGATGAGGTACAGAATCAATAGGAGAAGCAAGGTGAATCCCTGAGGTTCTAGCCATTCCAGCATGATCAGGCAAGGGCCAGTTCACTATATTAGAGTGTGCAAATGTTGATGTGGGTGCTACTGATGCAGCTGGTGAAGACTCTGCCTCTTGTGTGTTAATGATTATGACCTTCTAGTCAATCAGATCCTGTATAGCATTCCGGAGCATAAAGCAATTATCCGTAGAGTGCCCCGTTACTCTATGGAAACTTCAAAATAGGTTCGCTTTAAACCATGGCGGAAGTGGATTCGACGGTGGGCGAACATTCAGAAGCTTCATGAGTGACGCAACCTTGGGGAGAATGGCACTTAGTGGCTCGAGTCGAGGTCGTCTTTGGATTTGGTTGCACCCTTGGCTTGCCGGTGAGGGTGTGTATACTGGTTCAACGGTGGTGGTGATCTGTGTAGTGCGCAGTGTCCTAGGTGTAGGAGTATAAACTACCTGATTTGGAGCTGACAAGCTTATCACGTTGATTAGCATAACAAGAGTCCCAATGTAGGCCACAACATTCTTGGAAGCATCTTTCCTCTGGGTATTGCTGTTGTTGGACCTATTGCTGCCACCATTATTGCTATTGGTGCCACCATTGTGATTCAAAGCTGTTGTCTGCTTGGCGAATGTTGCTAGGGCAGGGAAGCTTCTGTTATGCAATGAGCTCTCGACTTGGGTGCTAGCTTTGTTTAGGGATGAAAAAGTGGAAATGGGTTGAATGCTTAGCAGTGCCCTGGTGGCTTGTGCCCCACGAATTATCATCTCGATAGACTCTTCATCAAAAGGTCTATGTTGAACTTGTGAAGCGAGGGCTCGCTAGAGCTTGACATACTCCTAGAACGGCTTGTGGGGCTTCTACCTTGATGCGATTAGGTCCTCGTACTTTGAAACCATGTCGAGATTGAATGAGTATTACTCTAGAAAAGTCTAGCTAAGGTCATTCCAGGTCTTAATGGTGGTCATATCTAGAGATGTGAACCATTTCAGGGCTGCACTTGTAAGGCTTTTTTGGAAGAGGTGGACAAGTAGTCTCTCGTCAGCCTGCAGTTGAGTGAAATCACCACAATACGCCCTCAGTTGTGAAATAGGATAGTCTTTTCCATTATATTTTTCAAATTCCTGGATGTGAAAGTTCGAAGGGAGAACAACCTCTGGAAAGTAGCAGAGGCCCAAAAAATTATAAGACAGACGATCCCCACCCTACACTAGACGTAGTGCTCTTTCTAGATCGCTCATCCTTGTAAGGAGAGCATCCGGGGTCGCTATTGATGTTGATTGTGTAGTTGAGGTGGGTCTCACGTATGTTATTTAATGGCACCCACGTGCTTCTCTAGATCTATCATCTTGCTACCTGGTGTCATGACGCGATGACCAGTGTACCCGTGTGTATGTGTTGTTTGTGGTGGTATGTATGCCGAAGCCCAAATCTAATGAAGAGGAGCGGGAAGAATAGTATGCTGTGCCGGGTGTGGTGCTGCATGTGGGAGCAACAACTACTACACCGGTATTGCTCCGTGCAATGGATTCACAAGTCGTTGCACTCCCACCAACCCAAAAGGCTAGCTACCAGTTGATGGAGGATTATGCTGTATGTATAGTGGTGATGATACTAATGGCAGAGATGTAGTGTTTGTCGTCAAAGCAGCGAGAAGCTGTGGTGATGGCTGTGGTGGTGGTGTGATGGGTGCAGCATGGAATGCCTGAGCTTGTGGATATGGAACCGTAGGGATTGGACAGGTAGATGCAGTTAAAGTAGGATCCAAGGAGAAAGCCATGTTTTGCAACCTATGTGCAAGGGCCAGGAGTTGTTGTGATTGCATGCCAGCAGAACCATCGATAGCAATACGGAAAGTCAGAGTAGTAAGCAGAAGGGACGCCAAAGGGCGTTGGAAGTTCAAAGGTCCAGATGATAGAGTTCCTACAGAAGAGACGATCGTAGTTGGTTGAGTGTCAAAAGAGGTTGAACTAGCCAAAGGACAAGACATTGTTAGATCAGGAGTCCTTGTGGTTGTTATTGTGACTGCCTCAGTAAGGGGCTCTAGACAAATCAGGGTTTGCCAGTGTCCCGAAACCAAAGAGTAAGAGACTCCATGTGCCTAAAAATGGCTTTCATAGAAGCAGCTGAGGTAGCAAACATTAAAATAAGGGAGGAAGAAGGGGCAAAAATAGATATCCCTTCCAAAACAGCACAAACAAGAGACTCGTTAGCTCGCTGGGCCATGACGGACCGTGAGCGGGTAAGAATATGACTACGATTATAAATAGGAGGACGACACTTGTGAGGAGCTATCGTTATAAGTGATGAATGGCTTGAGGAAAGATAGTCGAGAGGAGTGCCTCAGCGTAGAGGTCACCAAAAGAACCACACAGGTTCTGACTAAGTAACTCGTGCTCAAAACTCTATGGTGAGAAAGAAACCGGTTGGTGAAAGAAGGAAAAAAGACAATGCACGAAAAAGAAACACAAATGTCATGCAAAAGTTTATTACGGTGGCATGAATGGCATAGATGCACATGAATGCTTCTAACATGCGCTCTCTCATCATCTAAGTGCGTCCTAGTAGGATATCTACTCCGGACAGTCTCAAGTTATATAGGTCTCCGACTTTGGATAGAAAATAAGGTCCCGTTCCATTCCTGAGCTCAAGCGATGAATGGTGGTGTGTTGGTGGCCTCGACTTCTACAGTAGAAAGGAGCTATATCCTCTACTAACACTGACATGACCCCAGACAAGGGAGAGTAGACTAGCCACACGTCCTATGCCAAAGCCATAGAACGGGTAACTAGAATTTCCCTTCTTAGACTAAGTAGGTGGACTCTGAGAGGAGAAGATGCATGCACCTATATGATCATTTATGTACATATGATTCATGTCTTTTACTTGCATTTTATTAAACCAAAGGGGATTGTGAGTATCTGTCTCTAGTTATGCTTAATTATTTGTTCATCTGAATTTGTGTGTTTTATTTTAACCAGGAAGGGAAGTAACATGTCTCTACTCTCCTAGTCATGGTAAATGCATAAAGGGAAGAAAAAATACAATCACGGCATCCAAATACTCACTTAACAAGCAAAAGGCATGAGTATGGCTTGTGCTAGTGTCATGTCGTCAAGAAGATGAGAACAAGCAAGCATCATAACAAAAGGCATGAATCAGGTCATGTGCATGTGTTGTGGCATAGCATCTGTGTAAATGAAACAAAAGGCATGTATAAGCATATCAAGCAAGCATATAGACTAGATAGGGCTAAACAAGCAAGAAAACCAACATGAAAGCCAGAATCAGATATCTCCAGTGGAGTTGCCCGTTCTTGTCACCATGCCGGTGGAACCTTGCATGACTCCTTGTGTGTGGAAACACACGAAAAGTCCCAATATGGTGACGATGAGTATGATGAATCTGAAGAGAGTGACTTGACTCGAAAACACCAAAGGGAGATGAGAAAAAGAAGGATAAGGGTAAGGATGAGGAAAACCAAATACAAAGAGAACTCAAAGAAAATGATGCAAAGACACACATGTATGCTCTATGTGTAATGAATGAAGCACGTAAATTACTGCAGGCCAAAGAAAGGGTAAGGATTCTTGTTATGCATGGGGAAGGTATTAGGCACCTCCATATGCCCTAGAAATTGGCCTTTGAGGGTTAACCACTTGCTCATGATCTAGTGTGTATGCTTGTCCACTTTTAATGCATATGCCTAGGATCGATGTGAAAACCTAACATGAAAACTCCATGATGAAAGGGAATAAAAGAAAAAGGGTATGGAAAATATTCCAAGGGTCAATGTAGGCATTGAGAACGTCACTTAATGTACATCCTTGGGTCATGGGAAAATTATATAAAAATCACAAATGTTGGGAGAGTGTCACGCAAAGTAGCAGAAATTAGAAAAAACTCGTGAAAGTCAAAAGGGAAAAATAATCCACATCGGGTAAATGTAGGAATTTACATACTAATTAATGTACGTCCTTGGGCAACGAAATTCCAACACAAATCAAAATCATAAAAATCCATGAAAATCAGGAAACAATGGTAAAATTGATGAACTCCACTCGGAAAGGGCATTATTGGCAAATTATGCCAAATTAATGTACTCCCTAACAAAATGGGTGGATAGGATGAGATGAGACTGACCTTGGAAGCTAAACTAGGGTCAAGAAGCTAGAGGGAAACCAAATTAGGATGCAAAGAAGTAGTTATAACTGTCTAGATTTGGGGCACCATGCAGGTTACTCTCGCCAACTGAATTCATTAGTTGAAACCATCGCCTATAACTGGAAACTCTTCTCGATGAAATCATCCACCTACTCCATCTGCCATCGGGATTCGCGTGACCTTTTACCAGTCCAAATGGTGAACTATAAGTGAAATCTTGATTGGATGGTGTCGAAAGGCCTGATGCTCGATCGAAGAAACAAGAGGGACGTAAAAGGAGCTTATTCATGCATTCTGATAGTGAATCTACTGGTTGGATTATGTTTCTCGTCGATCTCCACAGTGATCACATCGGCCAACCTTAGTGGAAGGTGACAGGACTCGTAGAGCTACATCAAGGCCTCAGGAAGCAAGACTGAGCTATGAGGGAGTCCTTCATGCGGTCAGATCGTTGGATGACGTTCTAGATCGCTCTCCCCATCTAACTCACTGGCACTAGTGCGGTTGGCTACAAAGGAAGCTTAGTGTGCCTCACAGATGATTGCCGAGGCACGGGAAAGGGAAAAGAGATGTTAGAAAAGCAAGACTGAATGTAGGAAAGGGAAGTGAAATGATCAAACTAGTGGCCTACCTCACTGGCGTGAACGCCGATTGTCCTCGTCTGATGTCGGCAGGCTCTGTCTGGAGTCCATGGAGGCAAAGAAGACAAGGAAGAAGTGTAGGAAGGAATTATTCTAGGAAAGCACGCTTAAATCACTTTCCTGGCTTGAATCGTCAGCATTGGCAGAACTCAAATGAACCACACAGTTTAGTTGATGATGGCAAAGAAAGGCGAATGGAGATTCCCTGAGGCATGCCTGCGATGATCATGAGGCTCACGATCCTCACTCTCAGCTCTGATCACATCCGAAAGGGAGGAGAAACGAGCGTCACTATCAATTCCAGTGACCGTTGAAGAAGCAGGAGAATCGAGCACCGAGAATCGACTCCCAATGACTCACACACTCACACAAAGCTTGAATGGAAGTGGAGGAGGGCGAGAGGCCTACCTGTGGAGCGTTGAAGAATACCAGAGACTCTTCGAAGCTCAAAAAGTGCCGATAGTGGATGAAATTGCTGCCGAAATTACCAGAATCGGAGCTAGATCATCTGAAGCAAGAGAGGAGCTATGGATTTGCGCTGGAGAGTAGTAATGAAAGGTGATACCCCCTCTCGCATGGTGCGAAGGGGATTAAATAAGTAACTAGGATGATTTGAGCTTATGGATGTGTAATGGTCAGAGGCCGACGACAGGGATGGATTTCAATGGGGTGAATGGTGAATTCGAAGTGGGAGAAAGGCACAAAGGCATCTGGGAAGTGAAAGAGTATGATAAGAATCAATCATAGCCGTTGCCATCGAGATCAGGTAGCTAAATGGTGAGAAGGACTTCTGCATTCTCTAGTACTGAAATAGGGCACTTCATCGACCATTTTCACCACTTGAATACACCAACAACATACGTCTGCTGATCTTGCCACAAATATCTGCGTAGAAATGCCACTTGACCCAACAAAGACCAGGCAAACAAACCTTAAGTCTGTTGATCGACCTTTTGGGAACCAATCAGCTACCAAGGGTTATGTTGGATGATATTTATGGGATTATGGAAGTTTTCGGACATTGGCAAATGTTTCTGAGGTGTTTATGGAGAAAGTGATTAGGCCTAGCAACTCCATAGCTCACACACTCTCTCCTAAATCCATCCAAACCTATCTCTAAAATTTGGGGTGTCTATAACCTCCAAGAGGGATAAAAAAATGCTAGGAGTGACTTAGCGAGTGAGCCGAAAAAAAATATGCATATGTGCAAAGGCACAAAGAAGCAATGAAGAAATAAGTTGCAGAAAATCAGGTGTCCCATGAAATCAAATTTTTTTATAAAAATCTTTGGGGCCTGATTCGACATTCCAAAAAAAGGTTTGGTATGCCGAATTTTCCTGGTTCTATCGATCGGAGAGATTCGGTAGACCGAATCGATCGAAAAACCAAAATTGACAGAAAGATTGACATGCCGAAAGGATTCGGTATACCGAAAATTACTGTTTCGATTTACCGTTTCCACTTCGATATGCTGAATTTTGTGATTCCAAAAAATGACCCAAAACTCCACTTTCCAAAGTTGTCCAAAATGGGACCTACGATTGGACCTCCAAAACAAACACCAAAAATCTCACATAAAACATAAGATGTAGACCCTTGTGTCTACTCCAAATCGACAAAAATAAGACTAAATTCCATTCACCATGCATCAAGATATAAATTCACAAAGACAAAAGGGTCAAAATGACTCAAACCACAACCACTGTCATAAATCACCATAAATACTACCATAAATACTCGTAAAATCACAATAAATTCTAGGAATATAAATTTACCTAGATTTCATGCATTCCTATCATTTTCTACCAATTTCATGCTTTCTATACAATGGTTGGAGATACGTACCTGCAACAAGCTCTTCAGCGGTCCAACTTCGATCTTTGGCCAACCTAGGCGACTCCACGTGTCCACGGCCACTCCACTACCTCAAAGACGCCTCACCGAAGCTCCACACATCACCGCATGCCACTACACGCCTCTGCCAACTCTCGAGCACACCGACAGGGATGAGGGAAGAAACAGGGGAAGAGGTGGGGGAAGAGATAGGGGAGAGGAGAAGGTGGGGGTGAATGGGGAGAGTGGGGGAAAAGGGGAGGATGAGTGAGGAAGGAGGAGGAGATGGCATGCTCAGGAAGAGGAGGGAAGACACGCGGTGAATGAGGAGGAGAGGTGTGGAAGAAAAGGTCGTCAACTGCAACATATATACACATCGAGGGTGGTAGTTGCATGCATGTATGCATAGTGCAACCATTGGCCTCCCACACGAGCCAACAACCCAATACACCAATCACTCCTACCAATCGGCCCACAAACGTAGGCCCCACACTAACCTACACTCGGGCTCACTAGCACAATGCCAACTACACATAGGGATATGAAAACAGAAGCCAATCCACAAGGCCCAATCCCAAAATACAAAACCACACAGACGGGCCTCAGAACAGTAACACTCATCCAAGAATAAATTCATTAAAATGTAAATAATTACAAAATGAATTTTATGGGTGTTACAGATTGACAAGTTCTCTGCTCTGCCTCATGAACTGTCATTCTTCACATCTTGATTGGCAAGCTCGCTGCTCTGCCTCATGAATTGTCACCGACTCCATCTTGGTTGGTAGGTTCACTACTCTACCTTGCAAACTATCACTAGCCATGTCCTAGTTGATAGGTTCACTACTTTACCTCATGAACTACCATTAGCTGTGTATTGGTTGGCATGCTCACTACACTGCCTTGCGAACTATCATCGATCGCATCCTAGTTGGCAAGCTCGCTACTCTACCTCATGAACTATCATCAGCCGCATCCTAGTTAGCAAGCTTGTAGCTCCACTTTGCAAAAGATCACTGACAACATCTTGGTTGACATGTTTGTTGTTTCTGCCTTACGAACTATCACTAGCTATGTCTTAGATGACAAGCTCATTGTTGTTGCCTTGCAAATTGTCACTAGTCTTGTCTTGGTTGGCAAGCTTGTTGCACCAGTTCTCAAACTGTCATCGGCTGCCTCTCCATTTACAAGTTTGTTCCTCCCGCCTTGCGATGTGTTGCCAGTTGCATCACAGTTGACAAGTTCATTGCCTTGCCTTGCGAACTGTCACTGGTCACGTCTCAGTCGATAAGTTCATTGCTGCTGCCTTGCGAACTATCATCGATCGTGTCTCGGTTGACAAGTTTGTTGCCCTACCTTGTAAACTGGCATTGGCTGCGTCCTGGTTGACAAGTTCGTTAGCTGACCTTTTGTCTAGGCTGGCATTCAAAATTGACCTAGCTACATCCTAGTCGATAGCTCTGATCGCTTGTCATGCCCCCTCTTCTTTTGGCTGGTAACCTAAACTACCCAAATGACACTCGTCAAATTGTCTAGTGTATTGCTTGGCAAGCTTGCTAGACTTGTCATACCCCCTCTTCTTTAGGCAGGTAACCCTAACTACTTGGATGACATCTACCAACTATCATTGCTTTCCGATTGGCAAGCCTACTAGACTTGTCATGACCCCTCTCTTTGGGATGATATCCCCATCTATTCGATCAGCAAGCCTGTTAGCCTTGTTTGGTGCCCCCTTTGCATATGTTTGACAAGTTGCCTTCCCCTTCTCAGGCTGATTAGCCGTTAGCTTGTCACCTAACATCACATTGCATTGCACCTGCATCAATATTACATCGTCATTAGCATCAGCATAGACATTGCATCAACATCTACATGAGCATTTAGCATCACCACACCAGCATCGCATGCATATTGTGGTATCCTCAGCATCGCTTTCTCAACATCGCATCATTAGCATTGCATATCCAACATCCACATCAACATTGCATAATCCACGTTAAGAGGGAACAACGCAGACATCTACACAGATAAGAACACACTCTTCTATCACAATTATCTCCTCCATTCGCTCTATGATGCTTCCTCGATGTCGAATTGCTTGTGTTTTGCCTAGATTTTCACCATGTTTTTGCCTCGATGGGTGCCCTATCTGCATGAGGCTAATGGCCCTTGAGTATGGAATGTAGCCTATCCTTGTGCATGCATCCATCTCCTTTCTCCTTTTTGACACTCCACATGTGTTCATAGCCTAGGAATCATCGTGTTTCGGCTGATGGCTCACCGGCGATGAAGAAAGCATGGCATCACATGGTATGTGATGTTGGGTTGTGGGACACACTTGCATTTTAGTTTTGATTGCATTGCCTTGTTTTTTCCTTCATCTAGAACATCTTTATTATGTGTTTCCATGTTTTTATGATTCGTTTGCATGTTATTTCCTCAAATCTAAGTGATGAATGCTTACTATCTTGAATCTATAAATTCTAGACCACGTGTGCCTCCCATGCATAGTAGTTGCATGTAGCTGGTGCAGATACCTTGCATTTGGCTTGCACGGTTAGATTACATGTAAATCCTAGATTCAATACAGTAAACAAAGCATTGTTCTGCATGTTTTCCTCACTTGGCTTTTCGTTTCTCGCACTGAGTTCTTTTTCCCTAAATGTTTTCTACATACATCTACATGGCATCAAGCATCTCGGCATACATTAAGGAGCATTAAATTGCAAGGCATCACACATTTTGCCATTGGGCATACATTATTTGGCATTCAATTGCCTACATTGCCACACACATGAGTTAAAAGGGGTGCCTAACACCTTCCCCATGCATAATAGGAGTCTTTACCCTTTTTTTGGTTGCAATGACCAATTTGTTGCATCAATTGGCACAAAGCATCATAGTTCTTTAAACTTGCTTTGGTTTAGCCGCATTCCTTTTCTTTACATGGTTTTCCACATCTTCTGATTTTAATAGATTAGGTGGAGACTCCATCTTCCATTTCCTTTTGTTTTGTTTTATTTTTGCCTTGGTGATTTTGAGTTTTTTCTTTCCTTGGATGCACCACTTTGTTGTGGTCTTATTGACATGCATGTGGCTCCAGTCGTGTGCACCTCGTTCCATCATCAGCATGGTCACAAGTAGCCTTGTCGTGGCTTCCAAGCCTCGATGCCACCCTCGAGCCTTGCATGGCCACTCCGAACCATACCCAAAGCCAAAACCCATTGACATCCAACATGCCATTGGTGAAAGCACCCTACGCCCTTGCCAAAAAAACATAGAACAATAGCAGAGGAGAGAAGCACAATGGAAATGATGGAGGAAGAAGGAGGATGGCATACCATGATGAACAATGTTGGAGAAGCACCTGAATTCACTGCTACCAAACCCTCCCTATCACACTACCATTGCCACACAGAGCTGGTTTGCTCCAACTCGTCACACCACTACCTCACATCGTCGCCCCTTGCGGATCATTATCGAGGGAAGCCTTAGCCACCATCAGAGATGGGAGGGAGAAGGAGAAGATAGATCATCACAGGTGTAAGAAGGATGAATGGAAGAGGGCACAAGCATGGAAGATGAAATGACTTGGAAAATCGAGATGAAAAATGAAGAAGAGAAAGAAAATAAATGAACAGTTGCAAGAATAAAAATGAAAACAAGCCTAGGAAGATAAAATGGTTACAACTATTATCATGTGGGGCCCACTAGTTTTTAAAGCACCTCTAGTATTCTAGGAGAACCACATTTCCATTTGCAGTAGAAAATTAGTATCCTTGTGGTAGTACTAAAGTGCAAATGTTAGGCAAAATCGGAGTTTGGCCCCCAGCCTTTACGAAATTGCATCAGTACCCCTATACTTAGCAAAAGTTGTCATAATCCCTTTGTACCTGATAGTATCGCCAAAAAACCCCTCAAGTTTGCAAAATTGCAGAATATTCCCATAATTTTGTAAAAACTATACATATGCCCCTAACTTTTGCAGAGTGTCAAATTTACGTCGAATATTTGACAAAACTTAAGTTGTTCCCTTTAGAGATGTAGGGATGTCTCCCCAACGTTTGACTAGTTTGCAAATGCCCAAAATAGTCAGCAAAGAGGCAATGCCTGGCAAAATTGTAGAAATAACCCTACAACTTAGCAGAGCATTAGATTTCTCTTAGCTTGATGACAGGATGCCCACAAGACTTGGGGTTTAACCAAAGCATTTCTTAAGCCTTCCCGTGGGTAGGCAGAATCATTGTGCACCCTCAACTAGGAAAATTGCATTATTTCCCATTGACATTTTGCAAAACTACGGAATGCCCTATTAGCACTTCACACCGTCGTAGACACACTTGTAGCTTGGAAGTAGAATCCTCTTCAACTAGACAATCCCCACAAAGTAGTCCTCGACTAAATGACAAAGCATAGTGCCTTCAGGACCTTAGGAAACACAGGATATGTAGATTGGCATAAGCACGAGCTCACTTAGCAAATGCCCATAGCCCAATAGCTTCATAGAAGCAACTGGCAAGATCACGAGGCATTGTCCATGATTGCAGCATGCCATGGTTAAGCAAATTATCGTATGCCCCCTTTGATTTGGATAATTATAGTAACACCCCTTATGTTTGGCATAATTGCAAATATGCCCCTACTCTGTTAAAAATGCAAGTTTACCTTAGAACAATGAACAAGTTGCCAAGCAATCAAACCAGGCAGAAATGCAATGCCCCTTAACTTCTACAAGACCATAGCATACCCCATCACTCCCCCAACGTGGCAAAATTACAAATTACCCTTGCATGACTTCACGAAAGCCATGAAATGCTCCTGAAGGTGACGAAGTTGATGCTAGCAACACTTAGTGAGCTATGGAAAAGCATTCGTAGCATTGGGTTGTGCCCTTAACAAGATTGTAAATCAAAGCACACAGCAACACGATAATAAACCCTAGCAAAGCTGAAAATCATGGTAAACAGTAAGCCTAGCCCTAGTATACGGTGAAGTAGTAGCATGCTTCTAGCAAGTAGCATAGTGTCACAACTAGCATTATCGCATCAACAATAGAATGAAGATCCAAGACACCTCTACCATCTGACTAGGTATGGCAACTAATTCACTTCTTGTTCCTTTCTTGTGATCTTGCTTTAAGTGAACAATATCCAGCTCCCTCAATGGTGTTCCACTCTGCATGAACAAAAACATCATCCCTACTTGCTTTTTGGGCTGACATCCCTTCTATTTGACTGATCACTGTCACATCGTCACTGCTTGCTTTTTGGGCTAACATCCTTTATTTGGTTGATCGATGTAACACTGTCATTGCTTATTTTTTGAGTAACAACTCCTCTGTCTGGCTGATTGCCATCACATCGTCCTAGCTTGCTCCTCAAGCTAACATCCCCTCTATCTGGTTGACTGCCATCACATCGTCGTTGCTTGTTTTTTGGGCTAAAATCCCCTCATTCTAGTTGGTTGCCATCACATTGTTGCTACTTACTTCTCGGACTGACATCCCCTTAGTCTGGTTGACCGCCAACACATCATTGCCAGTTGCTTTTCCAGCTAACATTCCCACTATCCAGCTGACCACCATCACTGCTTGCTTCATGGGCTAACATCTCTTTTGTCTAGCTAACCTTTGTGACATCGTTGCCACTTGCTTTTTGGGCTAACATCCCCTCTGTCTAATTGACCATCATCACATTGTTGTTGCTTGCTTCTAGAGCTAACATCCTCTCTATTTGGCTAACCACCGTCACATCATCACTCTCTCTTTTGAGGCTAATAACCCTAACTACCTAAATGACATCTATCAACAGTCATTGCTTTTCAGATGGCTAGCCTGCAAGACTTGTCATGCCCCTTTTCTCGAGTCCATAGCCCTAACTACTCAGATGACATCCGTCAACTATCAATGCCTTCCATTTGGCAAGTCTAATATCTTGCCATGCCCCCTCTCTTTGGGCTTATATCGTCAACTATCCAGTCAACAAGTCCATCAATCTTGTCTGGTGCCCCTCTTTGTGCAAGTATGATAGCTTGTCATGCCCCTCTTCTTAGGCTGATTAGCCATCAACTTGTCACCGAGCATCACATTGCACCACATCACATCTTCATTACACTACACCCCGCATCAACATTGCGTACTCAACATCAGCATTGGCATATTGTCATCGCACTCACATTTGCAATGCATAGAATTGTGCACATCACTGACATGGTCAACATCAACACCAGCATAGGCATAAGCATTGCGTCAACATTGCATTATGTCCCACGTTCACAACTCTCCATTCGCATTTGCATTTGGACAATGAGTCATGACTTTCAGTGCATCTGCTGAATAAATGATTTAACGCCAATAGCAATAGCATTCTTCTCGTGGACTCTGGTGGGGTGCCTTGTCAACCCTAAGCATCGGTCTCCTTTCCCTTGACCTTGCTAAGGGAGGGGCATCTATAGACACCTCGATTTTGTAGTTTCTCATCGATGGACTCCTGTAGACATCTTGATTTTGCATCACCTATCGGTGGACCCCATTGAAAGAAAACACTTTGGTCACAATGGACTAAACCAACTCCCTGAAACCCAACCAATACCCCAAAATCCAACCAAACAGCCCAAACTAGTTCAACACAGTAACATAGAAACAAAACCACAAGCCCAAGCCCACTATGGTCCAAACACCCAAGAAATAGGCCCAAAGTCCAGTAACCAGGATCTGTGATAGATCCCTCATGTGCAACCCCCACGTGCATGTATCACAAACAAGTATCACGGATGCTGTCGGTCAGTAGCAAAGCAGTCGGGTCAATTAGTTCATCCATCCCTTGAACCATTGGCTCATCCCTCCCCATTGGCTTGCAAGGTTTTGGGAATGAACATTGACATGCCTTGAACCATGACATCCTCCCTTCATGACTAAAACCCTAAACTAATCCCATTAAACCAATCTCCACCAACCATTCAACTTTCCATTCAAAAACCAATAGGATCCATGAAAACCCTAGCTCTACAAGGGCTAATCCTTCATGTACGTGAATAGCATCTAGGAACTAGCTGTAGAACACCCTTGTTTGATCATTCCAGAGCATATTCCATGTCCAAAATACCTTAAAAGTCCTTGGCTACCAATCCTCCCAAGAGCTTCCTTGCATCTTTACAACCAAAACACCCCTAGTTCCTCCACCTGGCCTCGTTTGTGATCCAATAAACCACTAAACACTTGCCATGGCCGAGCAACTCCACTAATCCCCTAGCCATCCTTTCACAATCTCGCTGTTGCAACCAGAATCACCCAGATAGCCCATCACAACCTTCACATTGGGAGGAAAAAATCTGACCAACACCATAGGTATATACTCAACCATGTAGTGTTAGAACCTATTTATATACTATTTCCAATGTGTTTTTCAGTCCGATTTTGCATTGGTTTTGTAACGCCCCGATCCCGGGCACACTACCAAATTACAGTATCACAAGCATAATTACACAAAAATTACAGAACAAATAGAACTGTAACTAAGGCTCACCTTCAGGATCACAATGTGCGGCTAGAAGCTCCAATTCCTGCACCGGAACCTGGCTGCACGTGGTCTGCACCTGAAAACCAAATAGCACACGTGAGTGACATCTAAGTCACCCAGTACGCGCCCCAAAACACACAACTACAAACAAAACTCGGCAAAACCAAAAGAAACTCGTTTCTTATCATTTTGCAAAAACTTGGTTTTCTCCTTTGAAAATCATCCTTTCTTTTATTAAATA
>JAMKQA010017775.1:0-50929 GCA_024699735.1 Posidonia australis | reverse complement strand
AATTTACTGAAATTATAATTTCAATCATTTTCAGTAAATACTGAAATTATCTTTTCAGTAAATACTAAAATTAATTTTTCAGTAATTTATGAATGAAATACAACACGATTTACTGAAAAAATTCAAGGGCCTCACTTAACTTAAATAAGATCGGGTCCTATCTGATAATTAGCCTATATATATATATATATATATAGAGAGAGAGAGAGAGAGAGAGAGAAAGAGAGAGAATAGATCTATTGCATGCTTCCTCAACCTTTGAAACCACTTTTATATCAAACAAATCTGGTTTCCGATTTATTATTTTTTTGAAATTTAAAAATCAAATACCCCCCTCCCCTCTAAATCAAACCTTAAAATATATTTAAACCAACCCCACCCCCACCCTCCCTCCCAAACCCTACAACAACCGACATTCTCAATCCCTCCAACCCCACCTCACCACCAGCCCCACTGCCGTGTCGTCACCCTCACCCTAGGCACCCACCTCGATTGGCTCCTCGTCTTCTAACGTCTACGTCCTCAAATGCCCTCTCATCTTCTTCTTCTTCATGATCCTGTCGTCCCTCTTCAGCTTCTAGATATGATTTGATCGAAGGAGACAAGTGGAAAGATTGGATGCGAAGACGCAGTCCTTCGGCTTTGACTTAGACTTTAGCCTTGCCATCTTCTACGCGTAGTCTGCTTCCTAGCATGTTGCCTCCCTCTAATGATTTCAGCAGTGGAGGGCAAGAAGGATAGTGGATTCTTCTTCCCACAGAAGACAACACTCTCCTCGTCAACACTCCTCTCTTCCTCAGCACCAGAATCCGCAGTTGCAGCGGTGATAGTCAAGATGTCCGGGAAGGCGGCTCCGGTCTCGTCATCGAGGATTTTAGTACAAATATCCAAACCCCGCTATGCGAGCTCCGTGATAGGGTAAGCAGGAGTTTTGATGGTGGAAGAGGAGATAGTGTTGATAGTTGTGTCAAAGGGGGTTGTGGTGATGGTGGTACGTCCAGAGCCACTGGAGTCGGTGGCTTGACGGTTCTTATTTCTGCTCCGGTTGGATTCCAGAAATGGAAGAAGATTAGACGAAGGCATGACGATTCTAAGGCAGATTGTTGTATAATTGCAGTTTTGATCCGAGTTCCTGAATTTGTATGATTACGTTTGAAAATTTTCTTATAGGCACCTACACAAACCATTTCCTGTTGTTAATAATAATTTACTTTCGTATTACTGTTTGGGGCCCAAATTAGTAATACTAATTTAGTTTTATCGTAACAATTTAGTTTTGTGTTACTATTTATGGTCCAAATCAGTAATACTAATTTAATTTTGTTGTAACAATTTAGTTTCATGTTACTGTTGTAATAATTTAGTTTCGTGTTACTATTTCGTGTATAATTGTATTACGCTTCCAAACTAGAACATGAATGATTGCAACAAAAGGAAATTCTCGAACTCCAGTGAAAACATACTTTTTAGACACTAACAGATGTTATTTTTGATAAGTTATTTCACTTCGAAAATTTTCAAAACAAAAAAGTTAAATTAAATACACTATTACGATTTTAAAAATAGAAACATAACTATAAAAATATCTTTTCATGCAATTTTTTCAATGCCGTAAATATTGTAAAATTTAAATATAAGGTAAGACTATATTTTTCTTAGAAGTGTGGTAAATATTTTCAAACTAATCCATTCAATCTATATTAAGAAAATTACCAATTAAGATTTTAATTTTCAAAATCATAACAGTTTCGTGACAATGCAAATCCACGTAACCACCACTATAAATTTAAATTGTAACCTTCTAAAATAACAATGTTAATTAAAATTCTGTCAATTGTGCTACAATTAAATCTATGACACAAACAAGTACACGTGTAATCAATTAACTTCCTAATCACAATAATTACTCATCACTATAAAAGAAAACTACCCAATTCAAACTACAACAAGTATCAATTTAATTAATTTAAAAAAAAATTACAAAACTACTCATCTTAAAACAGTGGTTTTCTTTATTTACTATTAGATTTCAATCCAATCACCAACAAGCATCTTCTCTCAAGGGAGGATGCAACTGATCTCTTGCCTATATATATATATATGTATGTATGTATGTATGTATATGTATGTATGTATGTATATCTGTGTGTGTATGGGAAGTTATGATTGTTATTATATAGTTTTAGTGATACTACTAAAATTTAAACTCAAAATTCAATAAATAAAATAAAAACAAATTTCAATAAATGAATAAATTAATTAAAAGGAAATCAATGTGTCCCATGTACTTATTTTTTGAGAAGTTGTTGTTGTGTTGTTATTATATGATTTGACTTACATGAAATGAACTATTAAATAAATAAAAATAAATTTAGAAGTAAATTAAATAAAAAATGAATTTAAACAAATCAATAAATTAATTAAAAGGAGACCAATGTATCCCATGCACTTCTTTTTTGAAAAGTAATGATTATTATTACCATGTCGTTTGCTCACATGAACACTATTAAATAAATAAAAATAAATTAAATAAAAAGTGAATGTAAATAAATCAATAAAGTAATTAAACGAGGAAGCCATTAAACCTTTTTTTTTTGAAAAGGAATAATACCAATGAGAAAACTCCTCCCCATTTAGTATATAAGCTTATTAAATAAATAAAAAATAAACTCAAAACAATAAAAAACATAAAAAACAATTTAAATATATCAATAAATTATTAAAAAACCAATGTGTCCCATGTACTTCTTTTTTGAGAAGTTATGATTATTATAATTATATAGTTTTACTTAGTGAAATGCAATATTAAATAAATAAAAATAAAGTTATTAAAAAATGAATTTGAATAAATCAATAAAATAATTAAATGAAGAAATCATCGAATCAATGCTTTTGGAAATACGTTAAGAAACAAATTAAAAATTTAAAAAGTAAAATCTAATCTACTCTTTGCAAAAAGACCACGAAGTTCTCTTGTTGCAACATGGAAAACCCCTTCTAGCTTGGTTTATAAGGTTACATAAAATATACTATTTAATAAATAAAAATAAACTCAAAAAAAACCCAAAAAATAAATTTAAATAAATCAATAAAATAATTAAACGAGGAAACTATCAAATTAATGTTTTTGAAAAGATATGATACATAAAGAAACAAATTTTAAATTTTAAAATTAAAATCTAAACTACTCTTACGAAAAAGACTACAGAATTCTCTTGTTGTTCAGTGAAAACTCCTCCCCGCTTAATTTATACAAAAAATGACTTAAAAATCTAGATTGCCCTCACAAGAAGTCTTTCCAGGAGCAGTCGGACCATATGTAAATGAATGGTTATTATGAGCAGCGGTTGACTGGGTTCTCATTGCGAAAATCAAGAGTGCCCTTACAAGAGCTCTTTTTCCAAAGCTGTTTTCGCTCATAAATGTTTTGAATAGTCGGCTCAGTTAGCGCCCTATATTACTATATACATACTACGACTGTACAAGTTTTCAATGCAATTATGAGAAGCAACTTTGTCAGTTACAGAGCTGATTTTTTGTTGAAGAACTCGGTACCCACAAAGCTCATAACTTTCAGTAATTTATTACGTCAGGAAACAGGAAATTATCTTTGTAGCTATTATCTGGAGATAAATTGGAGCACCGATCTTACAAGATGTACTTCATTTGTCTACGAAGCTACATATTTCAGAAACGGAATTGCCATTCCAAAGAAAGAGAGTGAAACAAATACTCAGCATTCAGTGGATAAGGAAACACTCTTCTCCGGCTGATCACCTCTGGTTCCCCGGTCCACCTTCTTCTCCACTTCCTCCCTCTTCCTCTGTTTCTCCTCTATTTTCTCGTTCATCTCCTCTTCCACTTCACTAGTCTGCAACTACAACCACAAAAAAATAAAAAACCATCGATAACAAGAATTAACAGTAAAATTGTCACAGTGACCGGAAGAATTCTAAACTCGTCACAGATCTCAGATTCGAATCTTGAAACATGTATAAAAAATTCACTTCTTATTATCTCAACCGTTAACCAAAAAAAAAAAAAAAAGAATCAGCATCAAAATCACCACAACAGTACAATTCCCACATTGATATTTTGTGTGGCTGGAGTCCGGCAACCATGTTCAGCTGCTCTATTCGTCTCTTTATTCACAGTCCCTATGAACCTCACTCTGGATAGGACTGGAACCTGCACAAGACAAACCTCTCGTCGCCACTGTCGTTTGACAGCAACCACAGTGCAAACCAATCAAGAAGGCTAGTGCATGTCGGTAGGAAGAAGACTGCATGGCACGTACATAATACTAGTTTGACGTGAACCACAAATGCAGGTTTCTTTCTTCTCCTTTTCCCACGTTACCAGGACGTGGAAGGCTTAAAATCGTTCTTTCTCGACCTCCTGTCAACGTCGTCATTATTCTTGTTCTCCTCAAGACTTGAGGTCCATTTGGTAACTAAAATGGATTATTAATTTTTTTTATCAATAGATCTATATCCAACAAATCTAAAAAAAAGAAGAAGAGTCTTGTGAGTTTTTTAGATTTTATTTTAATATTTATATTAAACAACTATTATTTCTATATTTTATCATCACTTTTCAAATAATCTATCATCAACAATCCATAAATAAACAGACCTAGATATGATTAGCTGCAACTAGAAATTGTTGATTAGTACTTAAGCTTGATCTAATTCTCGGGTCTCAGCATAAAAACATGCATGTCAGGAGACGGGACTATTTAACATCAGTCTGCCAAATCCAAACGTGTTGTATTTATTTTTTGTTTGTCAGATACAGCCTTCATTTTTTTATTATATGGAAACATATATAAATAGCCGACATACTCAGGTTAAGATAAATGCCATTCCATATGCAAGACGTGCAAGGCAACAAGAACATCAGGTCAAATTGCATTTCCCCTTTTCCCCTGCATCAACCAAAACCAGGACATCTTATCAGTATTAATTAATTACAGAAGAACCTTCAAATAATTCTGGCCGCTTTGCTTCGCAACGGTTCATTCTCACGACTGGGAGAACTTTAAACTCGTCACAGGTTTTAGATTCGAATCCTAGACATGTATAAAAATTCTCTTCTTATTATCTCAACCGTTAACAAAAAAAACGACTATCTTGGACCACATCTCTGTGGTTTTAATGTATAAAAAAAATGATTTGTTTGTATTTAAAAATAAAAATAAAAAATATCGTTTTGAAATCTGTGTAGACACCACACACTGCTTCTCTTGATTTTTTTTCCCACCTTTGACAAATTGACTTTTTACCCTTCACGTGGCGGAAAAATCAAATGGTTTGACAAGTCACACGTACAACGACGACAAGAAGATTTTTACTCCATGTGATGGGTGGGTGCTGTGGTGGACATTAGAGTACTAATCTCCTCTCATCACAGTCCAGCAACATTAACCACACAAAGGATGAAACCATGGATTCAAAACATATCAGAATTGGACCGTATAACTTGGGTGGCGGTGGACCGAAATAGCCGACACTACTACCATCTCTCTCTCAAGTCTCAACCTTTCTTCATTTCCCATCCTCTGTACCAATCGATCTGCATGCAGTGATGTATGACTTTATTCACAGCTCACATCTCCTTGTGTTAGTGACTTCACCTGTGACAACTTGAAAGGGTTAAACCTAACATTAAGTTACAAAAAATAAAATAAAAAAGGTATTAACCTAACATTACATCACTTGTGCTATCCATGGGTTAGATTTGCTTTTCCAGTCGTCCTGGACCCCTCGTTAGTTTCCTAGTCATGGTTAGCTAGCCCTTCACAGTCCTCCCACCTAATCCCCTTTTTTTTTTTTGGTTATGTAGTAACCATCCTAGTAATAGTGAGCCAACAACCAACAAACAGATGAATCTAACTGCATTCTTTAGAATTCAGGAGTACTGATGAACTGATGATTAAAGTTTAAAGACACGTTTAGCCGACGACAGGAACCTGCTGGACAGAGGTAAATTATCACTATTATATACGCGTATTATTAGATACTAGTTTTATAGGAAATACAGGAATGGATTTCGTAGTCTGTACCCATTGAACGAAGAAACCAGAAAACACTGTACTATAAGATCTAGAAGTTGAGATGTCATGGGAATCGCTGCTTCTTTAGACCAAGTTTACCATTGTCACAGGCAGGCTTCTAGTGATACTAAATTAGGCATGCAAATCAATCATACATCCATCTCTGAGTAGTTTATTAGTTGGTCCACAATGCCAAATGTGAAAGTGGTGTTGGTAAGGATGGTACGCTTTGACGCAACACAAAGCTTTGCCTAACGTTACGAATCTCGACCTATATATAGTTAGGACGTCATTTTACACTCGCGCCCCACCTCCACCGAAGTCATCACCATCAACATACCCCCAACGGCTAATCTTTCCCATCAACAACAATAAAAAAGCAAGACCTTTTTCCACTCCCCGTGAATTCTGTATTCATGGCGTCGGTGGAGGCCTCTTCGTCTCCAGTGTCCCCACTGTCTGTCTCTATCTCTCTCTCTCATGCTACTTTCTCTCTCTAGATTATTTCTTGGGTTGGGAAAGTTGTACACTTGCACACGGTTGCACCCATGATGCCCTGCAGTCCAGCTGAGTGGTCTCTTTTTGTTCATTTCCTCCATGCTCTCTGGTGGCGAATTTGGGGTGCCGTGGATTAAAAAAGTGATTGTTGGGTGTTTATTTTGCCTTGATTCTGGATTCTTCTCGCTTGACGTGCCAGCTTTCAGGTTCACCGCCCACTCTACTGTTCCTGTACATTTAAACCAAGGCATTATTTTTATGTGTGTGAAAACCAGTAGGTGATGATGTGATGGTGATTCTCGTGTCGAGAAGGGAATAAGGAGGGGAAAAGGAGAGAGCTTTGGTTCCATTCTGTGTTTTGAACGCCACCGGGGGTGGAGGGGTGGACGGGAGGAGGAGGAGATGTGGCGAGTTGGGTTTCTTTTGTTTTGCATTTGGGCATGGGTTCCGATTCCTGCGGATTGTGCCACCGATCAGAATGATGGTATTCTCATATTCTGCAGCTTTTGATCATTTTCATGTCTTCTTCTTCCTTTCCTTCTTTTATTTGTTGGGTTCTCTTTGGTTCATCTTTATCCCGGATATGAGGAATGATTTGGGTTTATCCCCCTTTTGCATTTCTGAGAATGCTGATGGTTGTTTGGTGTCTATTCTGCTAATGGAGCATCAGAATCTGTTTTGGGTGGCTTTTGTTTCCTTCTCTTCTGGTTGGTTTATTGCATAAAAAGTGGCATTTTCTCTATTTTTCCGTGTTATTTGATCAACGACAAGAGTATTATCCGAGCACGTAATAGATATATGGGCTCCATGGGATTAAAGATGTGGTTTTGTTGTAAAGATTTGATTTGATTTAAGATTTAGTTCCCTCTCTTTGAATCTTCAACATTCATTCAACAACTGATTCAGAAAGATTTTGTTGGTGGCGCGAAATAAGATGATGAAGAGTTGTCTAGCCAGATTTGAGAAGGAAAACAGCAATATTAAAGTAATCTAGTTACCTTTTGAGATTTCACGTTTTCTGATGCCGTCCATCTGACATAGCATGATCTGAAAGTTTGTTCCCAAATAATTTAATCTTGGATCTCTGACAAAAGACACCATTATTATTTGTTTTACCTTCAGATGAAGTACTTCTTCATGAACTTCTTGATCTCAGATTGTTTTACTGAATTCCATATCGATACATCATTGTTCTCTAGGTTCTGGTATTGGAAGATACTTGTGTTCTTACCATTTCCCTCTGCTTTGCTTCTGCTGCAGTTAATTCTTTAAACGTTCTATACGGTAGCTTGAATTCTGCATCACAGCTTACTGGCTGGACAGCAAACGGTGGTGATCCATGTGGGCAGTCATGGAAAGGCATTACATGCTCTGGCTCTGCGGTTACAGAAGTGTAAGTCTCTTCTCTTTATTCTTGAGCAGGTCTTTGGTGATCTGGATTAGGTTCCACTACTCCTGAACATCGTTCTCTATTTATTTCCAATCATACAGCAAACTATCAGGTTTAGGACTTACTGGATCACTTGGCTACAATATGGATAAATTGACTTCTGTTACCAATTTGTAAGTCGTTTTGATGGCAAAGTTGTATATTAGCAAAAGTGTTATCATACTTGTCCTGAAATATTGTTCTAAACTTGGTGCAGTGATTTGAGCAATAATAACATTGGAGTTGGGAACCAAATCCCCTATGCACTTCCTCCTAACATTCAGCGGCTGTGGGTTTCTTGGACCTTATTTCAGTTTCTTGCTAAAATCAGCAAATGGTCTACTAAAGAATTTGGATTACAGGGATCTATCTGGGAATGCATTTGGTGGAGGCCTTCCATTTTCGATTTCCCTGATGTCCTCTCTTAAATACCTGTAAGTTGCTTTGTATATACATCTTCTTCCTTGCTTTGTTTTCATGGTTTGTTTCTTAACATGTGGACTATTATTGGGCTAATGATGACTGCAGGAATGTGGGTCGTAATCAACTTCAGGGTGCTTTGAACGACATGTTTAGCAACCTCCCCAGTCTGTCTACAATGTGAGATAATCATCCTTAAATTATCATGTACTGTACGCATATCACCTGCTCAGATAAAAACGTTTCATTCAATATCACCTCTTGCATGCTAAAGCCATATCTGTTGATAGCCTTATGCAGCTTTTCCATACTTATCAAGGTGCCCTCCAAGGCATGATAAGCAAGCTGGTGTCTCAACCTCTAGCGATATATTAATTTTATGTGCTACTATGGTGACTCTCCTCCCTCTAACGGCCCCTTCCTACCACTCCGATGATATTTTTATTCACTCTGACAACTTTTTTAGTCACTCTGACGGTGTATTGGGACCACTTCACATCTTTTCTCTTCTTTCTTTTCCATATTTAGAAATCACATTATAGTTTATTTAAATATTGATATTGTTTTGTACGTTCCAATGGTTTAGTGTTTAGTTGAGTTTAGAATAAATATATCAATGCATAGTAAAATATAATATTGATATTGTTTTGTATATTCCAATAGTTTCTTTTTTATTTGATTTATTTATGTGCCTAGGTGTCTCCTAGGCACCCCAGCTTAACGGCTTGGTGGCTTGATAACCTTGGTTGTTTTTTTCCTTTTGTAATCAAGAAATATGAACTTGATGTTCTGTCAAAGCTTTAGCAATGTTTCATGTAAATGACCATCTTTTTGCATCTGTTGGACAATAGTGCTAATATTGAAAGCATACATGATTTTCTCATTCTTTATGCTGCAGAGATCTCTCCAACAACAATTTTTCTGGTGATCTCCCTGAGTCTTTCAGCAACCTTACGAGTTTAACCACATTGTAAGGCAACTAATTCTCTCATAGCTTGATCTCAGTACTTACACCATGTACATGATTACTAAATAAAACATGCATGATACAGGAACCTGCAAAACAACCAGTTTACTGGCACTATTAATGTTCTTGCAAATCTTCCACTTGAAAATTTGTGAGTAAGAATAGCTCTTTAGTTCTGATCGGTGAGAAATATTTGTGTACCTTTACTCACAAAATTATGCATCTGGATCAGGAATATTGTGAATAATCGTTTCACTGGCTGGATTCCCAATCAACTGAAAAGTATAAAGAACCTCCAGTAAGTATTGGACAAAACAACCTGAAAATTTTAATTCTCCATGATCCATAAAATACCACCACAGTATCTAAATTTATAGAATTTACATTTACAGGAGTGATGGGAATTCATGGAATTCGGGACCTGCACCTCCATCACCACCGTCTACACACCCTCCTGGTCAAAGAACAAATCCTGGCCAGAAATCTCCTAGCAATAATAGCCCCTCCAATGGGGGAGGTGAGAGTAAATCTGGTATAGGTGCTGGTGGAATAGCTGGTATAATCATATCAGTGGTTGTTGTTGGTTCAGTAGTGGCTTTTTTCTTGATAAAGAGGAAGCAAAAAAGATCTTCAAAAAACGAAAAGTTTGAGCAGGATCATCACTTGATGAGCCTTCCTTCTTCCAATGAAACCAACGGTAGTGCTTTGCAACTTCATATTTTGTAAACAAATCATGAATGTTGTTTTCTTTATAAGATTTTTTTTTTTTAATTAGTGGGTGTATGCTTTATGTTTTTCAAAATCTTCTGGTCATAGTTGTCAGCCAAGGCCTTCTTGTTGTTTGCATCTTTAAAACGAGATGATAACTATTGGCTCTATGTTGGTTTTCCTACAAACAGTAAGATGAATTAAATTTAGAATCTAACATATTGTTTTCATATATTATAAAACCTTAAAATATGTTGGGTATGCATCCCTTTGATGGTAATCATTTGATGAAGTCGTAATTCTTTTTGTACTTGAAAATCTCATGTTTATCCCTCCAAGATGTTACCAATTCATGGGCAAGGAAATTGTGGATAGTTGGGATCATGGAAGAAAACTAAGAGGAACTTATTCATTTGCGGAGCTTCCCTAAAATTTCATTGTAGGATTGAAAAGAACCTAGACTGTTAGAACAATCTAACATTAGAAAAAATGAGGACTAGAGTTGTATTTATATATAGATGGATCCTTCCACTCATTGTCAATTGATTTTAAGTTGAATGTCTATAATTAAACATGATATCAAGTCTACATACATCCATCTATGTTCTAAAGAAATACTTGTAGGATTCAAAAGAGACCACATGTGAGGAGTGTTGAAAGAGTTCCATATTAGAAAAAGTGAGAATTGTGCTTGTAGTTATATATAGATGAATCCTCCCACTTATAGTCCATTGATTTTAGGTTGGACGTTCATATTTTAACATAGATAAATAATGAAGTAGTTCAATGCAAGAAGCTAAATCTCATGTTTGATAAATACTAATCTAATGGGAAAAAAAAGCTAACAGGAAATTATACATTTGCAGAGCTTCCCTAAAATTCACTTGTATTATTGGAACAACCACATGAGTCTAGACAAAAAGGGAAGTGGATCAATGCAATAAACTAAATCTAGCGTAATATGAAAGCTTGAGCAGGCAAAAACAAATCTAATAGCCTAAAAAACTTAAATAGTTTCTTAGATAGTGATTGCTTATTGGTCCATAAGGCATGCAAGTGAAAACCAAAGTCTTATTCATAAACCATACTTGGGAGCTCCATGTTCAGGTTTGCTAATGTGGGCTCATACTACAAATTGAGCATCAAGCATTTGGAAGATGGTTTAAGTGGCATCCAGCTGACAGTCATTTCTTATTGTTTCGTTATACTTCATCTATAACGTAGCTGCTTGTTAAAAGGTGAGCAGCCAACATTACAAGTGTATGAAGTGCCCTATCATATTTTCCAGCTTTCACCATGTTTTGTCTTATGTGGATGTCCATTTTAAGGAACTCTTAGCAAGCTGAGTGAATTGATCTTGTCGTGTTGCCCTTTATAGGCATATCAGTGGGCTCATTAAGATTCAGGCTTAGTTTGAGCCCGGCCCTTGCTCAGCTGAACTCAAGTGAGTTCTTGAACCTTAGCTAGGTTTGATAGTTTTAGAGCATATACTGCTAAGGAAAGACAGTTCTAGAGCATATTAAAAAGTTATCACCTGGTTTAGTTGAATTGAATACAAGTATGGCTGAGCCTAGTGCGTGCCAACTGTTCCAACTTCAAGCAATTCTTTTGTTACACTTGGTCTTTCATGGATACCACATTTAACTATTTAATTCTTCTCCTACATCTTATTAGATGTATTTGGTCATTGTTTTGTTTGTGTTACAGAGCTGAAGTCCATCCAAATACTTTCTGAGACAAAAGCAGTGGCACCTCCTGCTCCTACCAACCTAAAACCTCCCCCAATGGATAGGAATAAGTCGTTTGATGACAACGATGATACACCAAATAAGCCTATTGCGGCAAAAATCAACAAATCTCTCATTAATGCGATTGTGTATTCAGTGGCTGATTTGCAGATGGCTACTGGAAGCTTTAGCATAGAAAATCTTGTGGGTGAGGGGTTCATTGGACGTGTTTACACAGCACAGTTCGATGATGGGAAGGTATGTTTTCTTCCTATAATGTATCTGCTATGCTCGTCAGAAATGTTCAGAGGTGTTGCTTTTCCCCTTGTGTACCTGAGATACCTTTTTCCATTGAACATACTATTATGTTACGAGATATGCTCCTTTACCATGTCTAAATGAAATTCCTTTATTTTCACTGAAAACAAGACAAGGTCATATGCAGATGCCATTTCTTAAAACCTCAAAGAAATTGAATGTAGAGGACAAAATAAGAATTGGTCAGCATTTCCCATTCACTTTTATTTATGCCTTGATGGAATAGCTAGTTGTCAGTTTACATTGTTCATTTAAGAATTGCAAGGATCTGAAAATAAAGTTTACATTGTTCATTTAAGCTTTAATGTTCTTTGTTTTATGTCTAGTGTTACTTATCTTCTAACAAACTTGTTGCTCTTATATTTCATAATCACGGCTTTCTCCACCAAGTAACCCCTTATAAAGTGCATTAACGTTGTAATGGAGAAAACCAAATTGGTGGATCATATAGATAATTTTTTTAAAGAAGTATCATATAGGCAACTTTAATTCTATATGTTTTTATGTTGTTTCGTTCATCTTATGCAAAGTGGTTGCTACTCATAATCAACAGACCTTCTCTGATAAATTAGTTTTTATAAAGAACAACTTTATAATTGATATCTCTTTGAAGTTTCTGATATCAAAGCAAATAATGATTTTTGTTGATTCTCCTTCACAGCCATGTCCTCATGAACATTCTGAATCTCGTATTTGTAAATACTGGCCTCATGCCCACCTATATGTATGTTGGATTGTTCCACATATAGTTCCTCTAAGCGAAGCATTTAGCAGCGATGTACATTTTTATGTGGGACTTAAAGTTTATTTGTAGTCAGTCATGTTTGATCGTTAAACATATCAATTTCTTAATATATATTAGATGACCTTTTTCACCTTGTCTTTGAAGATTGAAATGGTAAAGTCAACAGTAATGGCTATACTCATTATGACTATGAGATGTAGTGACTTCCTAAAAACATCTTATTGAATACAAAGCTTCTATTACATCAATATGCCATCAGCTATAATGTAAATGCCTCATATTATTGAAGGATCCATACCCAAGCTTTGTCCTGGAATCATGTGTGGGCTGACTCTCACTTTTTCAAACCATGATATGTGCTCCATCCTACCACAAATAAGTTAATAAATAATTCTGAAAGACTTCGAATTTCACATCAAGATGTGGATCAAGGCTGCTAGTCTGGACGAACTCATGAGTTGGTCCTTACCTTGTTTTCAAGGCTTCATTGTTTTGCTGGTGTTGTTACTTAGGCTAGGTTGCTCATCTGAACTTTGAAGTGGTTGGGGGTCTGATGAAGTGCGATGCTTTTCCTTGTTGCTGTTTCGGTAGTAGGGTGTGGGGTTTTGTCTATTGCTGGTTTTCTTGCATTCTCTTTTCTTTTATTTAATAATTTCAGGTTGTTGGAATAGTTCCACGTTGAAAAAGTTAGAACTTGGACTTGTGGTTATACATAGATGGATATCTCCACTTATTGCCAATTGATTTGAGTTAAATGTCCATATTTCAATACGGTATTAGAATCAAAAGAGGTTCAAACCGGTCTAAATCCACATACATCCATACATATTTAAAAGAGATACTTGTTAGGCCTGAAATAAACCACAAGTAAAGGAGAGTATTGAAATAGTCTTACATTGAAAAAGTGAGGATTTAGACTTATGATTATATATAGATAGATTCTTTTATTCATTGACAATTGGTTTTGAATTGGATGTTTATATTTCAATATAGGTTATTAAAAAGAAAAGAAAACAAACTTTTTACTTTTCTTTTAGTAAATTGTTAGGGAACCATGGAGCTTTGTGACTTATTCACAACCGTTGATGTTGGTCTGAGAAGCTTTAACGGTGAGGGTTCATGGTATGACAATTGAGCTTGGACTTTACATCATTTTTCACCATGCATCGATACTATCAGTATATATCATTGCATTTTTTATTTCAGTCACTACCACCTTAAATGGGGGAGATCCGGTTTTTAAAATATGCAATTTACTTGGAATGGAAATAAAAAAGGAGTGACAGAGCAAAAACACACAAAAGACTAGTAGATTGCCATCTTAATTACAACTTACATTATTCAAATGACACTTGCAGTATACTTACTAATTGCATTTACTAAATTGATTTTTTCCCTGTATAGGTCCTTGCTGTGAAGAAAATAAACTCCTCTTCTTTGCCCACCGAAGCTTCCGAGGGTTTCCTAGATATGGTCTCAAACATTTCATGTTTACATCATCCAAATGTGACCGAGCTAGTAGGCTACTGCTGTGAACATGGCCAACACTTGCTTGTCTATGAGTTTCACAGGAATGGTTCATTGCATGACTTCCTACATCTATCAGATGAATACAGCAAACCGTTGACTTGGAACATACGTGTCATGATTGCATTAGGCACTGCACGTGCACTTGAGTAAGTAAACTTTTTGAAATGTGGTAGAAGATAATGGAGAAAGTAATTTGTTATTCATGAAAATAAAAAATGTCAATGATTATGTTCGTTCCAATTTCTCTAAGAGCTAAGAAGAAATACCAATTTTGCTTCAAGTTTCTGGAGTTGACATATGGCAAAATCCTTACAGTTTATCTAATTTATGCAGTTTTAGGATATATAGTTCTTGACCTAATAGAATGGTTTGAGCTCTTAGAAACATATGGGGATTGTTATACCTCGAGGACTTGTGAGTTGTTATATACAGGATCACTCTACCCTAGGCAGAAACTGGACTTAGGCTTCCATCCATTTCAATATTATGGGTAGGCATGGTAATATGTGATTAGTTCTTAAATTTTAATAGATTCACCTGAAAACAACAGCAAAACTTGAATCAAAATTGTTCCATAGCTTCAAGATTACTTGTTAACAATAGCTCCTCAAGAGCTTCATGGTACTTGCAAGGTTCCGACTAACATGATAATCAAACCTTTACAAAATTGTAAGTTACATGCTCTGATCTTTGATTGGTGCTTAGGCAATGCAATTTATCAGGTACAGAGATTCCTTAGAATATACGTACTCACAAATTATTTATATTCTCAGGTATCTGCACGAAGTTTGCTCGCCTTCTATAATTCATAAGAATTTCAAATCAGCCAATATTTTACTAGATGCTGAGCTGAATCCTCACCTTTCAGATTGTGGACTCTCTAATCTAGTTCCAAATGCAGAATACCAGGTAAAAAAAAAAAACATCAGCTGCACATAAATGTTGCCAACAATACCCAAATCTGAAGGAACTGAATGAAACATATCACAGAAATTACCAAAACCTGATTGAAGCAAGATCTCTAACAATTTGTTTCAAAACTGAACTATTTTATACCTTGTGATGATTATATTGGAGTATTTCAGTTTTAATTTTTGATGTCAGTGGGCTTTTGTGCAGTCATTGATCATGCTTTCTATTAGACGAAGCTAATCTTTATGAGTACAAGATATGCCATCTCATTCCTGAATTCAGTTGTTAACCTGTTCATGTTTTAAATAGTGAATGCTCCTTTTCAGGCCTTCAATCTAGATATTGGATCCGGATACACTGCTCCTGAAGTTGCAATGTCTGGCCAGTATACCATAAAGAGTGATGTGTACAGTTTCGGAATAGTCATGTTAGAACTTTTAACTGGGCGGAAGCCATTTGACAGGTAATGTCAGAAGGGAAAAAATGTATCTAGCTATGAGATGATTTTGGTTATATTTACTGCTTTCATTAATGCGTTGACCGTAGAATATGATGTTTGAAAATAAACCATCTGATTTTTGTTTGTTCTTGTATGCCCATTTTCTAATAGCTCGAGACAGAGATCAGAGCAATCTTTGGTCCGGTGGGCAACACCTCAGCTTCATGACATTGATGCTCTGGACAAGATGGTTGACCCAGCCCTCAAAGGGCTATACCCTGCAAAGTCACTGTCTCGATTTGCTGATGTCATTGCTCTTTGCGTCCAGGTAAGATATTGAGACGGATGTAGATCACTATATTTACAAATTTTTTGATTGTTTTCTTACTCCCAATTGCATATATTTCTCACTGAAACCTTTGTGAACCTTTTCTTAAACACACTGAATTCGTGCTGATGATATTATGCGATCCTGGACTCATCCAAAAAAGGCATCCCCACGATAATTGATGAATTTATTTGTTCATTACCATTGGTACTGAAAACCAGAAACTTGTGTTTTATCTATAGCTTGAGGATTAAACCTTCTTTGTCTTGCATGGAACAGTCGGAACCGGAGTTCAGACCGCCAATGTCGGAAGTTGTCCAACAATTGGTTCGCCTAGTGCAACGGGCAAACATGAGCAAGAGGGTGGGCTCTCTCGGTGAAAAGGAGGTTTCTCGGCCTACCGATGATGCTGAGTTACAGGACATGTTTTAAAGCACAAATAGAATTTCGGAAATGGATCTTGCAAGTTACAGCGATTTACCTGTGCCAAAAAAGTGCGTGGATGCACGTTACAACGATTCACCAGGACTTCATTTGCCTTTTTAGCTTCAATTAGTTTTACCACCATAACTACTGCAGTCCGACATTGAACTTTTTATTGAAATGAGGAACCAAATATTTCTCTGTTTTTTTTTTTCATGTTTTTGTTTGTAAAGCGACTTTTATATGTTACCTAGAAGATTTCGGATTACCGTTTCTTTGAAGTGAAACGAGGGAGAGTTTTACTCCAGGTGGAGTCTTTCAGCTTGGCTGATCTTTGATTGCTTCCATGCAATGTAAATAGCAAGAAATTTCTGTACTGTTGTAGCCTCAAGTTGTTTCTCTCATTGTGTTCATGTATCAACCATTCAAGCAGAATACACTGTTTTCCAACAGTCTGTGCAATACATTCTCATCTTACACTGTTCATAACAGAATCTACGTGAACAAAGCGTTGGAACTTCACACAAAAGCCTCGTCTGTATTCTCCCCAAGAAAGTGGACACTAAACTAAATTCCACCACACAAAAACCCTCTTCAAGGAGAAGAAAAATAAAATCTAAACTCGAGCAAAGAATCTGGTCCTGGCTCAAAGAATCGAGGCAAAAAGGGCCTAAAACTGCGTTTGCAATGACTTTAGGTGTGGCGTATCCCAGAAGTAGCTATAGTAAGTTCCTGTACTTCATAACATCCTTGGTGTCCAGATAATATTGTTTGCAGATGCTTGCGACAGCATTGTTGCTAAGGCCGTCCACCGCGTTTTCATTGACGAGAAGTCTCTCCAGTTCTTCAGATGGTTGCAGAACCTTTTGAAAGATAAGTAATTTCAATTGAGCAAGAGCACATACGTGGCATCACAGTATTTGCTTTGAAACTTCACAAAGTTTTATAGGAGCAGTCATGAATAAAATTTGTGCTTGATGCAAAATGTTGCAAATGCAATGAGCTAAATTAGTTGTGCATGCGAGGAAAATCCCTTCAATGTAAGAATGGAATTAATAATTTAACCTCTTTTTAGATGTAGAATAAGAAAAATAGGATAAATGAAAAATAATATTAATTTTTTGATAATATTACTATTTAATTTGAAAATGATTTTCTTTTAAAGATAAATAAATACATATAAGGAGATATTCTAGTTTAGATGAAAAGCGAAATAAGTATTAGAATAAGTGAAAAGCTTATAGATTAATAATAATTGTGAGATTAAGGATAGAATATAAACAAAGAACTACTAATGAGTGAGTAATTACATATTTATAGAGTTACTAGATAAATGAATATCTAAGAACCCATTAACCCACACAAGCATAATAAGTCTACATTCTCCCTTAAATTGAAGTATATACATCAATCATACATAATGTTTAGTCCTTTATTGAAAATATCTACTAGCTGATCTAAGGACAAATAAGGTGTAGAGATAACTTCCTTTGTCACCACATCACGAACATAGTAACAATCAACCTCTATGTATTTGAAATGCTCGTGGACGATTAGATTTTTGACAATGAAAATGATAACTTAGTTATCACAATGCATAAGTATAGAAATATTCACAAAAAACCAAATGAAGCCACATCATCTCATAAACTATCTACATCATGAACCAGTATTCAACTTCAACACTCGATTTGAAGACTACATTTTATTTCTTACTACACCATGTGACAAGATTACTTCTAACATACATACAATACTCCTACATCTCCTATGTGAACATAAACTTTTGATTTCTTCTATCATCTGCATAGCTTGAGTCTGAATATGCCTTAATGTGTAGATGATCATTTCTTCTACAACATATAATAGTCAATTAGATTATCTTGACAATCAGTCACTATATCTACCTACATTTTCAAAGAGCGACTGACGATAAACTATCTCACAAATCTAAGCACTAATCGACAAAAGTACTCTCTAACTTGCATCCTATGAGACCAATCTCATCGCTTGAAGAAGATGTAATGCATATTTTCTTTGAAAGAACACTATCCCGCTCCTAATGTAAACAAATTCAATGTCTAAGAAATACTTGAGTTTTTCCATGTCTTTAGTACCAAAGTGCGCTTTCAAGTATTCTTTAATTTCATAAATCCCTACAATGTCACTTCCTGTTAATAAGATATCTACATACATTACCAGAATAACACAACCACAATCAGTCCATCTGTAGAAGACAGAGTGATCGATGATACAACGCTGAAACCAACTAATTGTGACTATACTATTGAACTTCTCAAGCTATACACGTAGACTTTGTTTGAGACCATAAATAACTTTTTTGAAAAGACACACAATCCTTCGCTTAAGTAACATATCCTGGAAACTACTCTATAAACACATAGTCAAGTGCCATATAAGAAAGCATTTTTCATATCTAGCTCACTAAGCTCCTAGAATTGGTTTACAATAGAAAGAAGAACACGTATAAAGTTCAACCGAGCAACAAGCGAAAAAATCTTTACATAATCTACACCATACTCCTATGTAAATCCACATGCAACTAGTCATACCTTGTACCTGTCCACAGCACCATCTGATTTATATATGATAGTAAATACCTACATGCAAGTGACTATGTTGGTTCCTTTAAGAGAGTGACCAAATTCCAAGTGCCATGTGACACCACTGCCTGCATTTTATCATCTATAATTGTCTTCCAATAAGAGATAAGAAAAGTCTCTTTGTAGTTCCTAGGAATGGACTCAGAATAAATAGATAAGGTAAAGATGTGCAAAGACGAATGAAGGTTTTCATAAGAAAAAAAATGTGACATAAGATAGATTGTAGTGGAACATGTACCTTTCCACAAAGCAACAAAAATATCTAGTTCAGTAGGCGGCAGATTTGTAAACATAAAGGATGACACAGTTGGAGGTGACGCAAGAAGCTATTGGCGACAACAATATACCCATAAGGGACAAGTTTCCTCTTATTCCACAATAATTAGGTCTTTAGCAACATTTTCACATAGCTCAACGAGAAAAGGAAAAGAAACACCACCAGAACTAGAAACACTATCTTTAAAGTAACACTAAGATCCAAAAAAAGTGACATGTGCAAAAGTGGATGGATCAGAACAACGATACCCCTATTGTGTGCAAAAGCATCCAATAAAGACACATTTAACAGAACAAGAAGACAATTTATCAAGGTTTAGAAACAAAATTAGAACAAAGACCATACAACCAAAAACCTTTAGAGGTAAAGAGAAAACTTCTACATAAGGACGTAAATGTTTGGGTGGAATCTCACCCCTAAAAAATATATAGAAGACATCCTATTAAGGAGATAAGACATAGTAAGAATAGCATCTGACCACAAGTACTTTGGAACATTTATTTGCAATATAATGATGCAAGTTACATCTAAAATATATCAAATATTTACGTTCTGTCACATTATTTTGTTGAGAGATGTGAGGAAGTAGTCTGATGAATAGCACCTAAAGGCTCACAATAATTTTGAAGACTACATTAAACAAATTCTAAAGTATTATCAATGCAAAGAATTTTAGAAATAATAGAAAATTAATTTATTATTTCTGTAATTTTTGTTACCACATCAGATTTAGTACATCAAGCACACTTACTCTATATTTCAATAAATAAGTCTACAAGACACGAGAAAAATTATCAATAAACACAATATAACCTATAATCAAACAAATGAAGTCCTAACAGGACTCCACACATCACAATGTACTAAATAAATAAATAAAAATCTGACTACTAGCAAGGTGTAGATGACGATAGATAACATGTTGATACTTACCCAACGAACATGACTCACACTCAAATGAAGAGACAGAAATCCATAAAAGTGCCTGTTGATGTTTCCATTGAGACGGATAGTCCAGTCGAAGATGCCACAAAAACGATGACTCCACTGTGGAAGAAGTCACATTAGCCTCTGAGGTAACTCTTCCCAAATTAACATGTATATTTCATGTCTATGCTCACACCTCAAACCAATCATCTTTCATGTCTATAAATCTTGAAAAGTACAGTGGAAAGGAAAGAAAGTTACATAATAAAGTAATTATTTGATTATAACACTAATAGACAATAGATTAATCGAGAAGAGGCATAAGCTGTGCCTTGCCCAGAAATCAAACAGGTATGGCCATCAACTATGAAAATTGATCCGATTTTAGATAACTAAGACAAGCGGGTAAAGAGGTCTCGTGTACTTGACATACGTGAAAATGTTCTTCAGTCAATGATCTAGGAGCTCTCCTTAGAGGCTAATAAGGTAGTAGTACCTGAGATAGAGGTAATGACATGTGATGCCATGGTAGAGGATTGATGCTCTCGAAAGTGAAGGAACTTCGCATACTCATCCTGAAATATGAACACTATTGGAGTGGCTAACGATGATGATGTGGCAAGACCAAAAGATGCAACTATAATCTGAGTCTCTGTAAGTCCGGAGATCACTTTGGTCGACTAAACTTATCCCAACACCGATCAAAACTATGGTTGGTCGCCCCCTTCCATCAACACACCACCATGACCACCTCCTTTGGCTATACCACAACCACAACTACAACCACGACCACAAGTAGTAACCATAATTGACCAATCTGAGAATGGAGATGGTGTAGCAGTAGAAATTCATAGGACTCAAGAGAAAGTAGTCTGTAGATCTAGAACTGTATCAGCACCAAGAATCTAACCATAAATATGAAAAGAAAGATCGAGATTCAAACTAGATAGGTAGGTAGCCACAATTAACTCACCTCTAGACTGTCTCATCTTACTAACATAGTAACCAATGGCTAGTAGATATCAAGCTCATCTAATAGTCTTCTAATAATAGTGTAGTGATCCTAAACTGAACTATCACCTTAACGAAGTGTGAAAAGGTGCTCATAAATTCTAAAAACTCTAGATATATTCTTCTCATGCCCGTAGGTGATCTTCAGAGTGTCCCAAATCTTCTTGACAGAGCGAAGTAACATCACACCATGAGCAATACTAGGCTTCATATTATTCACCAACCACGAATCTATGACACTGTTATCCACCTACCAATCCTTATAGACGACATCTTTCGCATCAGGAGGTGGATGTTTAAGATGTCAGATCTTCCTGTGGGCGGCCACAAAGGACACTTACCACTACTACTAAAGTCGTCATAGATAGCTCCTGTTCTTGTTGCTGTTGCCAACGGTTCTCTCCCCCTCATTTTTTTTGTGGTTTCTTTGGTAGACTCTTAAACTCTAGACTCTGGTATCATGTGAGATTAGGAAAAGAATATGAGCAAAGAATAACCACAGAGTGGGTGATTACAAATTTATAGAATTATAAGAAAAATAAATATCCAATAACTCATTAACGCACACAAACACTATAAGTCTAACAATAATCAACTTGATTATTAAGATATATGTCTAATTTAAAGCATATATATATATCATATTATATATGTATTAATTTTTATACAAAAGATAAACATACCGTATATATGTATGTATAAGAATAACTTCATGAAATAACTTTATTCTACTATTCCCATGGAATAACTATTTTGAAATAAATAAATCAAAATAGGAATTACTATACTAAGTTTATTTTGATTTTTACATAACCAAATAGAATAATAATTCTTATTTTAGATTTATTCCAAGTATTATTCATGAAACTAAAGAGGGGTTTAATATTCAGTTTAAAGATATTATAACTAGCAAAAATTCTACTAGGAATATTGCCTTTTACATGCATGCCTGTTGGAGAATGTACAAGCATGTTATAATTTGAATGTGTATAGAGAGTCGAATCATGAACGGCCAAAGAACCATTGCACTGTTTTTAGCAGACCTCCAAAAAAGAGCTTAGGGAAATGTCGGTAAAAGGCTAATACAGGAGAAATAAACTGTCACAATTTTCCTGAGTTTAATAAAATTCAATTTCATCCAAGCTAAGCAAGATTCCTCGAACAATTGAGAAAGGAATCATGAATTTAAAAGATACCTACCCATGGGGACTTAGGCAATGAGTTCCCAGAGTCACCAGTGCTCGCGATTTCACTATTAAGTAAACTCCATGACTTTGAGCAGTCAGAAACTAGTAGAAGAAGTCTCTGACTCCCCTAAAAATCAACAACAGTGGCAGCTCAAAACATAAAAAACTAGCCAGAAATGTGCAATTCAGAGAGCATGTGGAATGAAACAATTCAGAGAACACTAAATATGCAAATATTGCTACTAAAACAACCAAAAATTCCAATGTTGCTTTCATAGTTTGGAACAACTGGAAGATTTACAAATACCTGTAGGGCTCTCCAATGAGAATAGGTACGGAATAAAGCCCAAAAAAAGGGTACATTAGGCAAAGGAAGAACCTAGCATCACACAAGATAAGAATCATGAAAATTTGGTATGGCAAAGGAGAAATATAATCTAATGTCACCATAAGAGAGCATTCAAGAAGCCATTAACGTGATTCCTTCAAATAGGGGTTATCTAGGATATATACAAAAAACAATGGAACAAAAAATGACAACTTTAACTTTACGGTGTTAATGATAACAAGGGGAAGAAAGGGGCAAAATAAGCATCTACTTACCGATAAAGCACCTGTGAGTGGCAACAAAGTAACTGAACCATAGAAATATCTCCTGTGATTTATAGACCCCCTGTTGCAAAACAATGAACTCAGATATGCTCTTGAATTGCTAGAAACTTGATGTTATTTAAAAAGGTGCCAAAACTGTAAATAAGTTGGTACCTCAAAGCAATATGCCGCAATCGCCGGCGCACAAGTCGAGGATTCAGGCTGTCAAGCATACATGACATTTAGCACCAACAAGCAGGCAGATGCCAAAACACAATAAGCATATGGGAAAGTGCTGAACTGGCAGATCAAAGAGATGTATAGAATCTACTTCAATATCATTATGCATGCCTCTTATCCTTTTAAAGAGATGTTTAGAATCACAAAGAATGCCTAACTTAGTCGAAAGGATGTCTCCACGTCCAAAAAAAGTGATAATAATTTATTTGTGGGAGTTCCATGCCTCTGTCCTACAAAAGTTGATATGCATTTTATCACCACCATAAAGCATGTAACAAGTCTTCAACATGGTCCAAACTCCCAAGGCTACTAAATGGTAATAAGTCCAAACTACAAGCTATGCTTTCTCTACCAAGAGTAGTAAAAATTTGAGCTGGCCAATAAAGAGCTTTATGGCACATAGGTTACCTAAAGAAGGGTTTTTTTTAAAGGTGATTACCTAAAGAGGTTATTGAGTTACCATATTTTGTCTCACAATTCTAGCTGAAACTTTTTTTGATCAGAGAATTAAAGGGCAATTGACATTTGTAAATATACATCCCCCCACAAAGGACACAACTCAACCAATTTATTTTACATTAAAAAAGTAGTACCCTGTGGAAAAAAATATGCAATGGTAGACAATAAACGCTATCTGACAGCATGACAAACATATTCTAACTCAGTTGGCTACCAGTAAAAAGATCTTCTACAGCATATTAATAATTAGCAATTATTATCCAAGTAAAATGCAAAGCATCGAACCAAGTTGATATCGTGCAATGACCCAGAACTTGTGAATAAAGTACGATGATAAAGCTTTGAAATTTCCTGTCATCCATTAAACACAAGACAAGTATTCTTGCAGGTGTTATATGTTGAAATATAGACATCCAACTTAAAATCAATTGATAATGAGTAAAGAGGTCCATTTATATATAACCACAAATTCCAGTCCTCACTTTTTCAATGTAAGACTATTCCAATACTCTCCCTCACTTGTAGCCTATTTTAGGTTAAACAAGTGTCTCTTTTAAACATAGGTGAATGTGTGTCAACTTCAGATCGTATAGGTCTTTTTTGACACTGATATCATGTTGAAATATGGACATCTAACTCAAATCAATTGGTAATGAATGGAGGAATCAATCTATATATAACCATAAGTTCCAATCCCCACTTTTTCAATGTGGACTATTCCAACACTATATATAGACACACTTGCGGCACGGTCTAATCACGCAACAAATGGATGGCATGTCAAGTAAATGACAAGAATACCGATATTTACCTTTCTTTTCTTCTCTCTATGTTCAACAAAACAAAATTGAGATTGAAACCCTAATTTAGAGAGAAAGGATGGAAAATAGGAATCCAGACTCCTGTAGGGTTTTACAGGTAGGTGGGACATAGAAATGATTGTCTGCATGGTGATGCACAATACAAATGCGAGTGGCAAGATTAAGTCGAATAACATGATGGTAGACATTTGCTTGGGTGATATGTCAAGATTTAATCGTTCGTTGTTCGTGTTCTCAACTCTTTAAAGCAACACATAAATCAACCCAATTTTCACAAAAAACAACATATGGTGTGAGTTCCATCATAATTCAGTAGACAAGGTAGCTTGTTTACAGTGTGTGTTAATGGCAATAACTAGTGCAGTATCCACAAGATATAAACACAAAGTCACCATGCGAGTCTAATTACAACCTACATGTATACAGTAGGGTAGGCTTAAGCAAAATAAAATTATGAATGCAATAATCATTATAGCACCAGCAAAAGTTGCAAAGCCAACAAAAATAGCCAATCAGACATCAAAGACTATATAAATTATAGACAGTAGACTAATTGTTCATTATACTTTTGGACCAAATTTAAAGTTGGTCTTAAGTCTGATAATATTCAATATCCATGTGATTAAACTGGCCAAATGGACCGATTTTCTCAATGAGGAACTTTGACCCTTTTTTCCCAAAAGCATGGAAATAGTTTTTTTCTCAAACTTATATTCTAAAATCTATGACCTCATGGTTGAGGGTACATTAACCATGCACTATTGGTGTCAGCAAATGAATCATTTCTCTCCATTGAGCCCTACCTCGCAGAGCCCCCTTTAATGATCCCAACTCTTTCCATGACAATAGCAAAGTGCCAATAATTACATAGTCACATAATTGGCATATGGCCCACGCTTGCTTAAGGGAATGAGCTGCATAGCACATATGCTGTCAAAGATTTGGTTCAATATCTATATATCCCAAATGGGGTATCCTATGTGCATCCCTGACATACCAATATAATATTGAGCAGATATAATACAGATAACTAAGGGGTCTAGAATTACCCATGTTTCATAGCTCCAAAACCTTAGGACCTCAAGCATCCATGCAAGGCAAGGCATGCATTGGGCAAACATAGATGTTCATCTTCATTCTATTATCGTGTCTGTATGTTTTATTGATACCTAGGAACATAACTGGCACTAAAATGGTGCCCAAGCTCCTAAGCTCTTGATAGGGAGCATCTACCATTTGGAAAGGCATACCTTTTTAAGAATTATTTTATGTTGAAACTTAGGTCACAAACCCCTAAACCCTATCAAAGCTATTGTTGGGAGCTGGTCCAACATCAAATAATTATAGGAATGTCCTAAGCTTTACAAATTATTACAAAGTCTTAATTCTCTCCACTTTCCACCAATTGATTTTGAGTTAGACGTCCAACTTTAATGTGGCACTATCCCTCTACTACACCTCTTAAGGATATGTCCACGTGCTGAGCTCAAAAGACACCGCATGACAGAGTACACATTAGATGACGAGTCTGACACTGAAAAATTACAGCACCATTATAGCCACTATCTACTAGTGAGTCTCTCCCCTCATCGCCAAATAATTTTGAGCTAGAATGTCAAACTTCAATAAGCATTCTTCCATAGTCAGGTCCTCCAAGCAAACAGGAAAAAAAAAAAGAAGGAAAGAAGAAGCAGAACACAAAAAACCCGACCTGGCAGGGTAAGCGATGTCCACCTCCGTAACATCCTTCGTAACCGTCTTCAGGAAAATCTCCGACGGTCTCACACGGGATAACAGCTTCAACCCGACCCTGCACACTCACATCCAAACAACCCAAATCGAATCACCACCACCCTAAACACCTTCATTCTCACTACACACACACACACACCAACAAACAAAAACAAAAACAATCCAACAAGAGGAATCACAAGATTACCCATGAATCCTACTCTTCAAAGTCCCGGGAGGCGCCTTCTCCAAGCTCCCCCACGCCCTATTCATCTGCAACCCACAAACACACCCCGCATAAATCCCCCAATCACGCAGGAACCAGGAAGTAAGCAAGAACAAAGGCGACCTTATCGGAGACGAAATCGACGACGAGCTCGACATAGGACTGTACAGATCCCGCGCCGCTGCCAGAACCAATCTTCTTCCAAAGGTCCTTCAGCGCCACGGGAGGAGGAGGGGAGGAAGAGGAGTGGGAGGTGGCGGCGGAGTCGACAGACCTGCTGAAGCACCAGATCCTGCCCTTGATGGGGAAAACTACGAGTCGAGCTCTCATGGCCGAAGTGAACTCTGAGCCCTAAAGGAGTGCTAGGAGGGAGGGAAATAAGGAAAAAGGGCGGTTGCTCCGGTTTTGATCTTCCACCCCCTACCGAACGGAGCCGGAAGCTATTCGTGTGCGCTGAGCTACTGTAACTAATCTGGACCGTTAAAGATGCCGACATTTTTTTGTTTTTTTTCCCCTGAAAATGATGATGACTTCTTTTTTTTTGGATAAATCATGTTTACAATGGACTGTAGACAAAGATATGGATATGGATATTAACAGCTTACTTCACGTAACATTCTGATATAAGCAACAAGTTGCAAATTACAAATTTATTTATCAGATTTCGTATCTTTCTTAAGCAGAAAAGAAAAGGAGAGTGGGTGATTTAAAAGGAGACGGAGAAAGAAGATAGTATCTTTCTAACTTCATTGTCTACTTGTGTTTAAGAATACGAATTAGCCAACTAATGTTTCTTCCTCGTGTATCTGATCCCCTTTCTTCCTGGTGGGGACGCATAGATCTCCGTCTTGAATCCCAAGTATGACATGTGTGCAACTTGATATACTTTATTAATTGTTATTATCATGTTCTGCAACTGCCGAAAAAGTATAATTTACTAAAAATTACGTGATATCTAGATCTAATTATCTATTTTTAATTATAAATCATGTAATTAATTATAATATCGTATAAATAGTTTATTAATGGATAATCTGTTGTTTCTTGTGATTATGAGGATTTAGTTGACTTTCTATACACCTATTTGTAATTTCGGACGTCTGATTTGAGGATGCACAGTTGACTCGATTCGCATACCTATCTTTTCTTCGTTTTCTTTCCTTCTCTCTCTCTCTCTCTCTCTCTCTCTCGACCTCTCACCATCCACGTCTTCTTCTTCCTCTCCCCTGAATCCATGCCACCACAGTCAGCAACCCGTGCCTCCTCGTCTCTTTCGACATGATGGACAACTGACACGACCTAGGGAAGTTGAGGGGATATAGAGGGAAGGAAGTTGAGAGAAGAAGAGAGAACTAAGCAGAGGAGGAGGAAAAGGAGAGGAAGAACGATGCGTGAGCTAGAGGAGGGTGGTTGTCCGTGCGATCTATCGGTGGAGAGGAGATTCATCGAGGTAGGAGAGGTTTGTCAAACTGCAGGGGAGGTCGTCGGAGTGCTGCCTGAGGTACGCAACCCCTTTTCCCTCTTATGTTTTGTGTTTTACAGCATGATATATTAAATACATGGAAAATGAGAATAAATGTATGTAAATTGGTATAAAAATAGTAGAATGAATGAGAATGTGATGGATAGCCTGAATATGTAGATATCATACGGTTAGGATAAATTTTAGTAGATTTATGCGAGTTTTAGGGTTGTGTACTATAATATTTCCAAACGAGCTTCATGCCTTCATGATTTTCGTATGGATTGTATAATGAATGGATTCATGAATGATTTGGAGGATTTTGAAGTAGATTCAAGGGTCTACACCCTTTGATTTATCCTTGATTTTATGATGCATGTTTGAGAGGTCCATCGGAGGCTCCCATTTCCAGTGAAACGTATAGGCTGAAACAAGGGAGGTCTTCTAGACACAGACAATTTGGCATGCCGAACTAAGTTTGATATACCGAATTTCTGTTAGATTAAGCTAGAATACCTGGTTTCGGTAGGCCGAAATCACCCAATTAACCGAAACAAGGAATTTTGGTATACCGAATTAGGGATTTTCGGTATATCGAATTTGGTTTTGGTCTGCTGATTTTACCGTAGCCTTGATATATATGAATGAGAATAGAAAATGGAAATAAAAGGGTTTTAAATGGACAATGAGCATGTGTTAATGGTGTTTTTTCCATGCAAATGTCATGGAGGAATATGGAACCCAAATAAGTAAATTTGAGAATGATCTTGGATTTGAAACCCTAATGATGAATTAAAGTGATTAAATGTGTGGTTTTTGGGTATGAGACCTAATTTATGGTTTTAAAGCATGGTTTTAAATGAATTTAAACCGGGACCCTAGTAGAGGATCATATGTTGCTTGGAACAAATTCCTGCAACGAAAAGATGAAATGAAAATGATTTTGAAAGGAAAAAGAGAAACTCAAGAATTTTGAAAATAAACCCCTAATAATGTATTGTGGAATCACAAGAGTTGGTGTCAGCAATGAGGTAGGAGAATTACACTCCAAAGAAATCAATTGTTAGACACGACCGTGGTTGTCAGTGTAGGGTTATGAGTGATTAGTGTCGACAAATTGTAAAGCATCAATTGTTAGACACGACTGTGGTTACCAATGTTTGTGACGGTGTAGGCTGAACTTGAATTATTGAACCTAGTTGTTCGAATCACCGATGGAACATCAGATAAAGACATATCCCAGTGCATATATGAAAAGAATCGAGGTCAGTTACCTTCCGTACGGGAAATTTCACCGCGGCAGTGCAATGAGGTAGGGGAAATTGTGTTTTCACCTACTGTCTGTGTACTTAGTTACCCTTGATCAAGGTAACATCAATAACGAAAAGTGGACATAAATAAGAAAAGTGTGTGGTTTTGTGAAAATGAAAGAAATGTGGTTTGGTTAGGATTAGACTTGTGATTGGTCCTAAAATCCTATAATTTAATAAGAATTATGTTCTAACCAGTTACTAGTCAGTGTTGTGATTTTGGTTTTGAACCCTGTAAGGCATTGTGTGTTTAGGCTGAACTTGGTCGAAAATGTGGTTTTTTCGAGACATGAAATTGTTTTTAAAAATATATAAAGGAAAGAAATATGAGTTTTAAAAATGATTTTAATTTTGAGAAGAAATCCCAAACATTGAAAAGGAAGATGAGTTTTGGGAAAGACTATCGTTTTGGAAACAAATTCGAAGTGCTTTAAAAAGAAATGAGAAAAACTGAATTGTGAGAAATGCATAGTCTTGGGAATAGATTCTCATATGTTTTAAAACGGTTTTTTAAAAGAAAACTAAGTTTTATAAGTTAAAGTTGTATTTTTAGTGCTTTTGCCGGATTTTGTTGTGTGTGTGTGTTTGAGATGCGTACTAGATGACTTAAATATCACTCACGCGTGCTTTGGTTGATTTTCAGGTACAGGTCGAGTGCAGTCAAGTTCCGGTGTTGGAGTAGGAGTTTCTAGTTGCACATCATTTCCTGAATGTGAACATTAATTACAGTTATTTTATTGTTGCTATAATTAATGTAATTTTACCTAAGATACTGTGATCTTGGTAGCATATCTGGAATCAAGGCATTACAATCCATGTCATAGAATTTGTATACCTAGATGATAATGTAATAATTCTGCTCCCAGTAGTTAACGTTTTCCTCATCATCTAGGATTTAGATTGAAATGACGTATTAATAACTGAGCTCACGTGTTTTGTTTTCATGATCTTGAGTTCAATTCTTATTGGGTTGAACTCAATTTGAGGTAGACAATTGGAGACCTGACGAACCTCCAAGTTTTATCCCAGCTGATTGGGACAAGGAAATTTACATCTACAACAGATCATGCCAATGCTTGACTCTATGAAATTACTGCATATCAACCTGTCGCTGGAAAATTGTTCTGCTCTATGAAATTGTTTTTCAAAATTATCAGTCAAGTTAATTCAAAACTAGTTTTCAGGTGGAGGGTGGAAAGCACAGATACTGAACTCAAGACTCACCTGTCTAACTCAAGAAAGAAATTGTGTGTTTATTTCTCAGCAGCGTGATTGTGAATGATAGCAAGTACAAATTTGATCTTTCTCGAATTTAAATTGTCTAAATCGCGTCTTACAGCAAGACTATGATTGCAACATTAATTCCTATATATCAATGGCAAAAATTTCGATCTGTTGTAGAGGAACAGCCTTCAACCACATGAACGTACACTTGGGTGTAGGCAAGGCAGGAAGGAGAACTACACCTTCACAGCATCAAATTGTACGTGCTACTTGAATAACATTTATGTCTAACTTCTTCAGCCTCACCACCGACTCTACATGTCCCCTTAGTGTATGGGTCTCCTCCAGTCTGCAATTTCAACGCAAGGCATTAGTAGAAAGTAAGACCAGGCATTCAAATTATCTCAAGGTATATGGCATGACGCGGCACAAAAAAGGGTTGGACCAAGACATCTAACTGAATCTGGATGAGCTGCCTCGTGTAAATACATATTCGAAAATCATCTTTTCTTCACCTTTTCCTAAGATTTTACAATATGCTTTCAGTGTTTAGTTTCCTGCTTACATGCCTTCAGTTGACTTGCATAGCTTAAAGTTAAAGCAAATGCACATGTGCTTGACAAAGTTTAGAACCAAACTCAAACCAATTTGGCTATGAATGGAGAGGTTTGAGACTTTCCAAGCCCTTGAAACCATTAAAGGGCAATGGATCATAAACAAAGTCTGCTCTATGATATTTATAGTTAAAGAATTGAACTAGTTTGATAAATGACTAGAAGTTTTTTTATTAAAATTGTCAACCTAGAACAGAACTATCTTGGTTCATCTGTCACTTAATGAAAAAAGAACATGTAGACTTTAGCAAACAATACTATTATGGTAACTAATATGATATGAGAGCAAAGCACACAGCCAGTTCAATTCTCTTCCTCGGCATATCTATTAGCATTTTACATGGTTTTTTTCCTCCTTGGATATGTACTAGCATCTAGCACCTTCAAACCATACTTCGACTTCTGTGGTTAACCTTTTCGAATCTGTTCGTTTTATCAACCCTAGGATGGGTGGGCAAGGACAGGGTTAAGGGATGTAGAATATTATAAATCCAGAACCAGTACTAATTATCTACATGTAGTGGTTAACAATTTTGTATTTTCGCCATTTTTTTAAGAAGCAGTTAGCATTTTAGACTCCTTCTAAGAACTTGTAAAGATAATGTTTTATCTTACCAACATGGGATAACCACAAGGCTTTCTCATTTCAGGATAGAACAATTAATGTCCTGAATTTTATGGTCAGTTATTGATCAGGACAAAGGTTAAGATTCTGTGCAAATCCTGGTCAAATTAGTAGAGGCAAAAGAGTCATAGAAGACTTATTAACAGCAAGAATAAATGAATAATCTACAGCTAAGCAAACATTGCAAATTCTCTTAACTTCATAAAAGTGCATTCATGAAGAGAAAGAGAGTAACTCGGGTATGGAAAGTGTAGTAATCTCTGTGACTTGAGCTTTATCAACACCTAAGTTATAGATGACCATACGAAGCAAGGAAACGTTGGTACAAGGGAAACAGCAAGGCAATATTACATGCAAGTGTAGAAAGAAGATAATGTATATCCTGCTAAATGCAAGCAATTGGAAAGTTGAAGCCATCAGACATGGACGTGATGAGAAGCTTTATCTCTTTTTACCTGGCAATTTCAGCACGTCTTTTGGCCTGTCGTGCAATCATAGAAGACTGCCTGCCAACATTCTCCAAATCTAAAGATGCCAACCCTTGTAGAGTTCTCTGTGAGAGCACCCACTTAGCCTTCCTATCTTCTTTACCATAATCTTTCTTGGATGTAAAAGCCATCTGAGTATAATTAGTATTTGTAGGAATACATTAGTGCCAGATATAGTCACTTAGAAATTCATGTAATATAAAATATCAATATCGAACCTCATCCCATTTATATATGCCCAATTATCTGTAGACATGTATTTCCATCAATTGTTTCAGGTTTTATCACTTTTCAAATTTTTTCGTAACACATAATTCAGCAGTATATCTTTTTTTTTGAAAGGTAATTCAGTAGTATATCTTGAAGCAAGCATTTTGTTGTGAAATGAACATTGCTGAATGCAGAACAGAGAGCAATAAAGATGACACAACATAAATAACATAATTTGACTAACCTTTCTGTCAAACAGCAAATTCCAGGCCTCTCCACTTGAAGCATAACGGACACAAAACTTGATGATGTCAAGGGGTACATAGAAAATCAAACTGTAAACCCATATTACACCAGCCCAGCCCCAGCCAATACCTCTAATAGAAGCAAAGCTAATATGTGCGTACACTGCAATTAGGGTGGCCACCTGTAGATTTTGCGACAACACTCCCATCACAGCTAGGTATACCAAAAAGAAAGCGTGCTTCAATAAACATGGATGAATGATAGACTAAAGAACTTTTTCTTTTGAGCAGTCAAATAAAATTTAATATTAAAAGCTCAAAGAGAAGAAGAAAACACAAACAACAGCAGCCTTAACAAGACAATAAGACCACAAAGGAATGATTTCCGAGTGCAGACATTTTGAGCTGATTTATTCGATCATGATACAACCATGGTTTTAATGTCTCCCACATAAACATGTGTAGTGTTTACGTGCTTCTCCTAATCGATTTCTGAGTGCAGAGTAAAGATGTACTAAAAGTCCAAACTAATGCTATTCGTCTGCAGCAGAGAAAAAAGAAGAAGATATCCACCTGCTTGCAGTAAACAGAAAGAAAAGTTACCAGTTGTGCTGCCACAAAAGCACACATTAAGAGACTCCCTGGCCTTTCTGTAAATGACCAACCTTGACTTCGGGTAACAAATATGAGGGCTTGGCTGATAATGCTCACTTGCAGATATATGGCAGATGAGATCTCCTCATTGCTGCTGCTTAAAGATCTCACATAAAAGTGAGTCTTTCACCATCACCAATGAATAGTAATTGGTAAGTGACATCAAGTTAATTAAACTCAGGTTAAAAAGAAAAAAGATATCAAACCTCAAAAAAATTTGTCTTCTTGATGGCCCAGTAAAATAGAACAGTAACTAGAGCAAGGTATGTCCCAACAACAATGCCTGTTGCAAATATCTCCTTAAGTTTCCAAGAATCTGGTCTTGGAGATGGCCTGACACGATCTTTGGAAATAGTCATGATTGTCCCTGATTATGAAGAAAAATGTCATGATCACTATCTTTCATCAATATTACCGAGAAACTTATAAAAATATGCATTGATCAAGCTTATATTTTATTTTAGTTCGGCATATTTTCAAGAATCCGCTTTATGAATCATTCGAGTCACTACTCACTACCAAGTATCAACTCATTTTCTTATTCATTGTAAGATTTTAAAACTAAATCTGATAGTAACATAAATAAATAATCCCGACAAAACAAATTTTCAAACTAAAAGAAAGTCAGAGTGATGCTAAATTACTAATGCCATCAGACACAAGCACCCCAAAGGATAATATATTTACATTTATTCTTTAATGAAAAAACTGATTACCATCATTTAGAATTGCTATAATCAGCACCATAAAGGGAGGGAAGTCGTATTCCCAAATCAGCGCAAGAAGCATGAACCCAAGCTGAAGTGGGACAGGGTCCAGGCTTAGCAAAATTACACATATACATCAAAAACATATTTCATGGGGGTGTTAGTCTAACATACCACAATCCTTATTGTAATAGAAACAGCATATACCTGCAAATTTCATAATAATTAATTAGTACACCCCATGGGAATAAGTGATGGCACGTTTATATAAACGAAACAATAGCACAATACTAACTGTATAATTCTTCATCCGTTGAAATATAGATCGACTGGTTAAAACAGCACTGATTATAACGCTTAATCCTGGTTCTGTAAGAACTATATCAGCAGCACCTCTAGCAGCATCTGTAGAATCAGACACGGCTATTCCTATATCTGCTTTCTTTAAAGCTGGAGCATCATTTACACCATCTCCAGTCATTCCACAGATGTGCTTCTTCTGTTGTAAGATTTTTACAATCTCATACTTGTTTTCTGATTGTTGTCATTTGCATTAGAAAGACAAGAAATTACATCTTCAATTAAATATCATAAAAATGGATTTTTTACCTTGAAGAAATAACACTGAAGCTTAGATGACACTCACAGAGCAAGTGAATACCTGGAAATACTCCAGCAAAACCATCTGCTTGTTCTATTAATTCCTCTACAGGAAGTGCTTCATATTCATCTCGGCCATGACCCAACAATGCCGAAGAAGGATACATATTTGTTCCCATTCCAAGGCGTCTTCCAGTTTCTTTGGCAATTGCCAACTGGTCGCCTGTGGGACCCAAGTGGAAGTTTTCAGTAAAACCTAAGCCAATCTTAAGCATCTTTTAAAGTGTTTATACGTCCATAAATTCAACCATAAAACATCTTTTATGACCAACAGAATTACCATTTCATTTATCTTGCCATTAAAGACTTAAAAAATACTAAGCCATTGAACTTAAAAATTTTGTAGGTTAAATTTGAATAATGATCAAATGAGATATTGCCGGAATTAGATAACAGATGAATGGTATTAGAGACCTAAGCTAGAAGTTGGTAACAGAGTGTCGCCACCTTGAATTTCACCTTCCACATTAGTAAGATGAGTGTGATGCATGTTTTTGATCTGGAACAACTTACAAGCTTGAAGGTTTGAGTGAAGGGAAAATGGTACCTCTTGGCATAAAAAAAGGGAACTTCAAGTGCTCAAATTGATGACATCAATTCATCAATAACAACAATTGACAATACTATGTTAGGTTGGCTGCATATATATTGCTTTCTTAGTTCACTTCAGAGTGCTTCCTAAAATTGAAAACCACCAAATATGCAACATACCTGTAATCATCTTCACACATACACCAAGGTTAAGTGCTCTACGGATTGTCTCCGCACTATCATGTCTTGGGGGATCGAACAAAGGCAGCAATCCACAGAAAATCCACGGACCACCAGGGCTCTCTTTTGATTTCTCAGGTATGTGCTGCAACTCCCAAGTGCACACACTATTCAAAGGCAATCTATAAGAAGAAACTAATTTCTGAATCAAATGTTAAGTAATTTACTTTCTAGGTATTTGTTTATTAAATGACTATGAAAAATGTTACTTTTCACAAAGTAAGTTTGGCTGAAGTCCATAAATCCAAATTTACCAACACACTACAAAACCAAGTTGTGAAAAGTTTTAAAAAAGGACTAGAAGAAATTCTGTTGCATGTGAATCTTATCTAATTCTATCAACCATACCTGGTAAGCAACCCCGAGTGAGCGTAATCCTCTATCTGCAAACTTATCGATTATTTCATGCACTTTTCCAGCTATTTCATCTTTCTCGTGGCACATGTTAAGAATCTGAATTAAAAATTCATCTATGGACATTAGTCTGGAAGCACAAAAATCTGCTTCTCGGAAACAAAGAAGAAGCTAATTGAAGGAATGATCTCAGACAAATAGAATGATGACACAAGATATCAATACTTTAAGTCAGGAAGCCTACTTCAACTGGAAATGGCTCGAGCTTTTAGTCAACTGAGATATCAATACTTTAAATCAGGAAGCCTACTTCAACTGGAAATGGCTTGGGTTTGTAGTCAACTGCTGCTTATTTTTTTTATGTACGCAAGTGGGGCTTAAGAATGTATTTTTCCATGCATTTTAGTAATCAACTGCTGCTAATTTTTGTATATAAGCAATTGGGGTTTAAGAATGTATTCTTACATGCATCTCAACCTTGGATACATGAATCAGAATGAGTAAACATAAATATGGGATACAAACATAATAACATTAGAACTTGGATATAGCTCTAATGGATAGAGAATTTTTTTGATAGTACAAATGTTTGCAAAGTGGATTAGTCATGGACATGGCGAGGCCTGATATATAGAAAAAATAGTTCTTAAAGAAGGAAAGGCCTGCCTGCTCTGGAGCTCCTTTGCTAGCTCGATGCCAGTTTCCATCAGAATCAATATATGTTAATGCAGTACGCTTGTCCACAGGATTGAATGGTAGAAAATGTACTTCAGTGATGTTTGCACGAGCCTGCAAGCACAAATACAGTTTATTGTTGGTTGGTTGCAAGAAATAAGAAAAGATAATCGAGAATGAAGATGTAATACATTTTTTAGATGTAATGGGTCAAATACCTCATTAGGATCTGCAAGCATGTTAATGATGGCTGTGTCTATTGCATCTTGGTTCTCGAGCCTTGAGGCTCTGGCTGCGAGCAAGACAATTTCATTCCGGTCCACATTATTGCTAAAAACCTAAAGCAAAATCACAAAAAAAAGATTGTCCAAGAATAAAAATGTGAGTACAACAATATGGATTGCTAGGTAACAGGTGCAGACTAATGATTAATCTCGACAACATATGGATGCACCTGTGAAAAATGTATATTACATATAAAGTACTTCTTAACATTTCAAATTTCAGATTGCAAGTTTTAGGACATGGAAATTGAAAATTACCTAAACTTGTTTTTGTAGTTACCTTTCTGTATTTCATTTTCACGAGAATAAAAAAGCCATTTTTGTCTCAATTTCGTACCTCGATGAGAGTTTTGTCAACACTTAGACGATTAAGAGTAAGTGTTCCAGTTTTGTCACTGCACAAAACATCCATACCAGCCATTTCCTCAATTGCCGTCATCCGTTTAGTGATTGCTCCCTAAAAATAGATACAAATAAAAGCTAATTGTACTATAAAAAGGCTAATTAGCTAGTATTGTGTGGATAGTTGTATAGCATACCTGCTGTGATAGTCTGTGAGAACCAATTGCAAGTGTTACGGATAAAACAGTGGGCATGGCAATGGGTATTCCCCCAATCAAGAGAACAAGAAGGTTATTGATACCACTTCTGTATGAGCGTTGCTGAATGGGATACATTACTATAATTTCAATAATCATTCCAACAGCTATTGAACAGATACAGAAGTTCCCTATGGAAGTGAGAACCTACACAATGGAATCATGATGTTAAATCATCAAATCCTGAAACTGACGCATGCTTACAAAAAACACTGCTTTACTAGTGAGAGTAGAGGGAGAAGCAGAGAAATTTCCTAACTTACCAAAACAAATGAAGAAAGATTATTAGGTAGGGTAGTAATACGGCAAGAACAGTATATTTCCCAACTTAGGACTCCAGAAAATCTGATATCATTGTTGGACCTTAGCTATCATGTGAGAATTCAGAAAATATGAAAAGGAGTGAATTCCATTTAGCTTATGACTATAAGTGAGTGATAATGTCGTCCTAGTTTGAGTACAAGAAGTAAGCTTAGCTATCATGTAAGAAGAATTAACGTGAAAGGCAACCATAAAATATCCACTGCCTTCTAACACAAGACTGAAAAACCAATACATAGGCTAATCTTAGGAAAAAAAGCTGGAAGATGTAGCTGTAAAACATGACAATATCAGCTATGGTCTGGGTTGGATTCTGTTTATTATGAGTTCATTGAAGTTTGGTTAAAAAGCAAACTCAAACGCATGCATAAAATAGTCGATCTAATTCCAGCTCATTATGCAAATTATATATGATATATTTTATATAAATGTAAAATATGCATCAACAAATGGCTCTAATCAGATTATTTACAGCTTACTATTATAAATTTACTGTCTATAATATGCTGTGCTTTCTTGATATGGAGGTGGACTTAAGAAGTTGGGTATTCACTCCTCAAACTTCACCAACCAAACAAAGCTAGAGTAGGAACCAAATTTTGTCCAACATGTGCCCATCGTGGTAAGTTCATTGGAATAAAATTTAATAAGATGTATTAATTGTTTGAACCGAGTTTGATTGCTTTCCAGGCAAATTTGAATCTGGCTCAGCTTGCTTGAGATTGGTGTGGTTAACAACCTTTAATGAAGAGTCAAGGGTTTTGTTCTGGAAGGGATCATTTTTACATCAAAAACTGTATTCCTTTAAAATCCTGCTGTAATACGTAAAATTTCATTAACTACTATTCACCTAAATGTTGTGTACAAAGTGAGTATTAGACAATATAATACATGCTATATTTTAAATCTTTAATTTGTTGTTCAATAAAGCAACAAATAATCATGCGTGTAATAAAATCAATCTGCTATGTCTACAACTACTAACAGTGCCTTTTCATGCCCCAACCTTTTGGAAGTGCCCTACAACTTCAGTAGAGTCAACCAAATGTGCCGCTTTCCCAAAGAAAGAGTTGACACCAGTCGCAATCACAATAGCTTCAATCTCTCCAAGCTTGCAAGTTGAACCAGAAAATACTTCATCACCAGTCTTCTTTGTGACTGGAAGAGACTCACCGGTAAGAGCAGACTGCAATGTCAGGCAAATGAAGAAAAAGTTATCAAGCTTTCAATTATATTGAAATTGAGAGGCTTCATGGTCAACTATGACAAGTCTGTGAAAAGGATTTGCCTGATCAATTTTTAGAGGATCCCCCTCAAGAAGGCGAGCATCTGCAGGAATAATATCTCCAAGCTTTATACTGATTATATCCCCTGGAACTAAGAAAGTAGCATCCAGTTCATCCCACTTCCCATCCCTGAGTACCTAAGTAAACGTGAGAAAGTTAAAATTCATGTCTCGAGCAAGAGAACATTCCATGGAATGTGATATAAGCTTCATTTCGCCAATTAGGAAAGAATGTTCCAACGAATGATAAAGGATCCAATATTCCACTGGCGCAATTAGCTTGGATTTGCCAACATAATTGTGCCATGTCATAGCTATACAAATACAATTTTTAATTCACAGAAGAGTAGGAGAATACAAAAAAAAAAAGGGAAAAAAGAAGGAAAAAGCTGATAGAAAAATGTAAAGGCTAATGCCAACCTTTGCTTTAGGAGCTAGACGAGCCATAAGTGCAGCTGCTGCATTACCGGCATTATTTTCCTCTATAAAACTAATTGTTGAATTGAGAATCAAAAGGCACACAATCCCCAAAAAGTCTTGCCAATCAGAGCTTTGGCCCTGCAATAAGATATAAAGCGTGATTACGTGTTATGTGATGCAAGTATTTAGAAATACCAAAAAAAAAGAGATGAAAATAATCCATGCTTAAAAGTCATGACTTGCAGCTAGAATAAGCTAGACAACAACGTTGCAGGATTTTTGTTCTTCAAGCAAAGGAAACAAGTAAAAGCCCAAGCTGCAGTAAAAACTTACCCCACCATTCGCTAGTGCTATTGCCATCACTGCTGCAGCTTCCATAACCCACGACAAAGGGTTCCACATAAACCCAAGAAACTTGAGAAATTTGTTTTCCTATAGTTGCTCAAAAAAAGGGAAGAAAGAGAGAAAATCATTAATGTACCAATGGTGATAAACTTGGCAACAAATAACAACACTCTAACAGAAATACCGTCTTCTCTTCGAGCTTATTCGGACCAAAGATCTCGAGACGCGCTTTCGCATCTTCCGACGAGAGCCCGGCCGTTGAAGTCCTCAACTGCTCAAAAACTTCTTCCAACGGAATCCGCTCCTTTACATTTGAACCAAAAGGACTCATCAGGCTCTAGATTTAATGGAAATTCCAAACAAAGCGACTTTACAATGATCTTATTATTATTGTTTTTATATATATAAATACAATTCCACTTACCAGATCAATCGCATCCCTATTGAAATTCTCAGGGTCGAGCAATGGCCGATCCAGATCATCCATGGTCCAAACTCTTTTTCCTGCTAATCATCATCCTCTAACACCAGTCATTCCAGTTTCAAAGCAGCCAAACGTTCCTCAAGTGAAACCAATCTATGCAAAAAAAAGAAAAAGACAACAAGACAACAAATTGAAGATTCCAGTGATCACAGGGTCGAGTGAGCTCACCAAATCAGCAAGGGAGGGCGATGGTATGGAGGAGGAGAGAGACGTGGAGTTTGGCAGTGGTGATCTTAAAGAGGGGTGTGAGGAGTAAAGATGAGGCTTCAGCTGCCACACCTGGTGGTGGTGGTGGTGATGGTGATGTGAATGTAGATTGACGGTTTGGTGGCGAGCGGAGTTTTGCGATCTGCTTCTTCCCGCCATCACCACCGTCCTCTAGAAACCCAGCCCAACGGCCTTTCAAACCCCAGGGTTGAACCTAACGGCCTCCTTGTTCTGTACCCCGCTTCCGACTGTTCAACTCTCCCGAGCCCATTTGTTTGACGACAACGGTCACAACGTAAGGTGGTGTTTGATGTAAAGAGTTCTTGTTGTTAGTTGTGGATTTGTCTTTTGTTGACTTTTGTCTGGACCGACTATTAAGCTTGATCAAGCACATGAAGGGGGTGGGAAAAAAAAAAGTAGGTACCACGCAAGGATATGTCATGTGGTACTGTACTTGTCAATTGGCTGTTTGTGTGCGTTGCGTCCCCATGTGTTGAGGAGAAGCCAGAATCGATTTTTAAAATAGAGAATTATTACAGGAGTTAAATCGTACTGGATCACTGCTACTTCTTCTTCTTCTTCTCGTCGAATGTGGTGCTTCTGAAGTTGCCGTGGAACTTTTCCAAACGCACCTCAAGGTGTTTTTGAATATTGGTAAACACACCTCAAGTTTGAGATGAGGTTCTCGTGAATTCATGAGAAATTTAATTCGATTAAAATGGATTAAGTACGTCGAATCTTCTTGGTGGGATGCAGTGGAATTTGTACAGTAACAGTTAAGAGACGGAAGTGTAAGTCAACTCTGCTAAATGGGATGTTGTAGGGCAGTTAACGATAAGTACAGTAGGGCCTGGGATAGATGTGCCAAGAACATCGCTTGGATGGACCGTAATGCCTTTGATTATCTTACATAACTGAGTTTCCAAGTAGAAGTTCACGGTGTTTTGGTCCAGGTTTAAGCCCTAGAGCTTCAGCTTTAGAAGGATCAAACTTTCCTGTAATCTCCGGCAATTCACAAACATACATCACAGCAACATCACCAGGTTTTATATCTCGCACTCTTGAGTTCTTGCCTAGACCAGCTGAGGAACTTGTGTTCCCTTCTAAAAACGAGCCTGAGGTTGCAACTTGAGAATCATTTACCCCATCGGTTGACTGATTGGGATGTCTTGCATGTAGAAGAACAGCAGAAATTTTGACCTTGTCCTCATCAACAAGAACAACGAGATCTATGAACTTTGAAATAGATCATGAAAAGACAGCACGGTCCCTGTTGGTTGTTTCGCCAAAGCTATGACTGTGGTGGACCAAATACTTAAGATCAGAAGGACCCCCATACGTTGACAGACATCCCTGCCTCTCCAATATTAGCCTAAGTTAGTAAGAGACTTTTTATTTAACTAGTTTTTTTATTAATTTGGACTTGCCTGGAAGCCCACCAGAGCAAACACGAGTCTCAAATATGTGATCAGTCTTTGGTAACTTAATTTTGGTGTTCAGTGCGGAACCGCTGCAGACATCGAATCTTCTGCGTTTAGTAGAATGGGGACATTTTTTATGTAGTAACTTTTTATTTTTAGACATAAAAAAGAAGAAATAACTGTATAGATATATTTGTTAGATATCTATAAATACATAATGAAATTTTCATTTAAATCAAACAATCATTAACTTTTAATCTAAAGATCTTAAATTTCAACATATTTTGTTAAATTTTAACTCTTAAATTTTAGATTAAAATTTAACGATGAATATAACTCAGAATAGGATGAAACTTTAACACATATTAGATTATATTATAGATTAACTAATTATATAATTAGATTTTATTTTAAAAAAGAGAAAATTAAAACAAATGGATGTCTACAGTAAAATGTAGAAACCAGCCAACAATTGAGCCATTGGCTTTCCTTCGGATGTGCGCAAATCTAGACCGTCCAACCGAAAACTATAAACATTACGAATTATCCCAAAAAACAAAAAATGTTCCAGTCCCCGCCTCATCATCATCGCTTTTATCTCTACTCTCTCCCTCTGGAACTGCTCCACCGGCGCCACTCCTCCTCCTCCTCCTCGTCGAACACTTCGTGAAGTTCGATTTTTAGGTGTGAAGTGGAGATTTGCTCCTTCCGTTCCACATGAACATCGCCCGACCGATTTCCGCTGTTGATTTGAGTGGTAGCGTCGCAAGAAGAAGTTCTTTGGGAGCTCGGAGATGCGGTTCTGGTGTGGATTCTGGCTGCACTAATCTTCTGGCGTTCGGATGTAGTGATTCTTTGGGTCTTCGCTTGAAGGCCCCCGTTTCGTGGTCTATCGCTGAGGGACAGAGGCAGCATATCGGTCCTTTACAGGTATCTTCTTCTTCTTCTTGTTAATCTTCTTTGTCTCAGAGAAGAGAGAATTCCTTTGTTTAAATGTGTGTATTGGTGGTGCAGTTGGTCTGCAAGGACTTCCCAAGGCCCGAGCTAGAAAACACTGTCAACTTCTTGGAAGCGGCTGCTCTATCGGCATCCTTCCGTAGCTCGCCACGCCCAGGCAAACCGTTGCAAGTCGTAATTGCTGGTGCAGGTAACACTTCTGCTCTTCTTCATCAGATAATTCGGAATTTATGTGTACGCCGGGATCCATTTTCGCTATTGGGACCTGTAGAATGAACTGAATATCAGTAGAATTCTCCACTTTGTTGTAGGTTTGGCTGGTCTATCGACGGCTAAATATATTGCGGATGCGGGTCACATACCCATACTACTGGAAGCTAGAGATGTTTTGGGTGGCAAGGTTCGGACGTGACTTCTAGTTAAACTGAGTTCTGTTGTAATTCTTTGATACTAATTATATTTGTATAACATGTTATTTTGATGTCTCCATGCATCTATAATATTACATTTTTTTTGTGATTTAAAAGGTGAACCGATATTTTACACGCAAGTTCACTAAGTATGATTAAAATTGTATTTTCGATTTTTTTCCCAATTGTTATCATTCTTTTATAGGTGGCTGCATGGAAAGATGATGATGGAGACTGGTATGAAACTGGCCTGCACATATTTTGTAGGTTAAATTTCTCCCTTTAATTTTCCTTGAAAAGGGATATTACTTGTTTTTGACATTGAAAATTGTATCATTAACAAAGGCCTCAGCAGCATGTTATTTTACTTTATCAGGAACCATGTCTGATGCTTCTACCTATTCCACACACTATAAGTTCAAGTTACCACTACGAAAGGAATCAATTAATTCATATTAGACTAAATAGTTAGTCTTACCTTCAAAATAGTTCGATACTTAAGCTACACAGGTATGTTATTATTTATAAACAAGTAATTGTTTTAATTCTAGGACACTATATCAAACTAAGATAGATGGTATCATTTCAGAAAAGCACAACCAGTTTTAAATGCATTCTGAATAGTAGATAACCGTAGCCTTCACTATAAATGGCAGTGTCTATTAATTACTTCGTATTGACATCTTCCTTTTCAATACACCACTTTGGTATTGAATCACCTTTTGTTTTGCTTTCAGTCGGAGCATATCCAAACATACAGAACTTATTTGGGGAACTTGGTATTAATGATCGTCTACAGTGGAAAGAACACTCGATGATTTTTGCAATGCCAAACAAGCCAGGAGAATTCAGTCGATTTGATTTTCCAGAAGGTCTTCCAGCACCACTAAATGGTCAGCTTTTGACTGGAACTTTTTTTGATTATGATTAATCTCCATTTTATGCTTCCATTCGACGTTAAACCTTTGAAGTAGAGGAATAAGAGCTAGGTTCTTATATCACAACTCATAATCATGGAGGATTCTTTCATAAATTTCAATCCGTATATTCCCTGTTCCCACAATCTTATCCAAATCTGTCAGACCAATTGTTCGCTGACTTTTTCTGTATCACCTGTATCTCATATGCATTTATTTTTTGTATTTAGTAAGGTTAGTTATCCACAGATGGGCACATTTCCTTTCTGCTTGCGAGTGCCATTTGATGGTAGTTTGTTTGTCATGAAAATTTTCTTCAGTGCTGCTCTTAATTTCAACAGCCTATTTTGTTGCAGCTGTCACTGTACACCAAAGTCCTTTTCAAATGATTTCAGTTGTATGATTTGAATATAATTGGTGACAAAGAATATTATTTGGTAGGTATATGGGCCATTCTGAAAAACAATGAAATGCTAACTTGGTCAGAGAAGGTTCGTTTTGCCATTGGACTATTGCCTGCAATGCTAGGAGGCCAGTCTTATGTGGAGGCTCAGGATGGTTTAACGGTCAAAGAGTGGATGAAAAAGCAAGTGAGTCTGTTACATTATCTCTTTTATAATTCACCTACTATCTTAATCTACCATAATGGTTCTTGTATTTAGTAAAAGATTCTTTTATCTAACTAACTTCAATCATGCAATTTTATCTTTTGATAATTGCCTATGGCCTAATGTTAAAGCAAGTACTTGAGTCGGTTTACAATTTCAAGAAATGGATTTCTTCTCGCATTCTATCCAGAGTCTTACAACTAGTGTAGTGTCTTGCGGCTTCATAGTCACTGTGATAAATCTGATATGTTAGTTGTGCCTTTTCTATTGTATTGTATACATGCTGCTAGATTTGTAAGATGGAAAGTTTTGATAATATGAAGCTTCTCAGCATTCTCTGTTTCAAAGCACTCTTCTTTGAAGCTTGAGTGGTATCTGAATTAGAAACATTAAGCTATTTGCAGAACTTTAATATTATAGATTGCTATTGTACCATGTGCTTCAGATATTTTGATCTGTCTGTTACAGGGTGTACCTGATCGAGTAAATGATGAGGTTTTTATTGCAATGTCCAAGGCACTTAACTTTATCAATCCAGATGAGCTATCTATGCAATGTATCCTAATTGCCTTAAATCGTTTCCTTCAGGTTGGTTTTTTTTTCCCAACAGAAGACTTATCACATTTCAGAACATAAATGCATCATACAAAGCATAAGATTGTGAGGATTACCATAAAGTAATTTTGAATATCATGGAAAGACAAAAAAATGCTGAATATTTTCTTACTTATAGGAAAAGCACGGTTCCAAAATGGCATTTTTAGATGGCAATCCACCTGAGAGGTTATGCATGCCAGTTGTGAATCACATTCAGTCATTGGGCGGTCAAGTCCAGCTGAATTCAAGAATACAAGAGATTGAACTCAACTCTGACAAAACTGTGAAGCATTTTGTGCTTAACAATGGGATTGTAGTTGAAGGAGATGTTTATGTGCTTGCCACTCCAGGTAAATTGTGGTCTCAATAGGAAACAAGTTTGTTTGTAAGGTTTCTAACGCTTGCTTTCATTAACTTGTATATTTGACATAGCATCTAATTTCTGTTTGTACCAGTTGACATCTTGAAGCTTCTTTTGCCTCAAGAATGGAAAGAAATGTCTTACTTCAGTAAATTGGAGAAATTAGTTGGTGTTCCTGTTATAAATGTGCATATATGGTCAGTGACAGGTTCTTTTAAAAAATTTAGCTTCCCATAGTAATTAGTATCTTTATACAAAAATTTGTTAACTCTATTTATGGGTGAAACATACAAAGAAGTTGGTCCAGATCTTATTACGTTTGGTCATCAAATTGTTTCAATTATTTTAAAATCTTATGGATTTTATAACAATATCGAAAATCTAGATTGTATTTATTAGCTGATTAAGACTGGCCTACAACCAGGCTTTTATAGCTATTTGTGTCAACATAATTGGAGACCCAGAACCTCACCCACTTGCATAGACATTCACAAAATTTAAAAAGAAAGAAAGAATAGAAAACTAACTTCATGAATATTATACTATTCTTATAGTCCATGACAAGGGGAAAAAAGTAATGATTCTATGTGACTTTATGAGATTCTTCAGGTAGTTCTTGATGCATAAAACCTCGTTCAGTGGCTCTTCGTTGCATAGACTGCTTACTGTATAACATGATATTGTATCCTATATTGATGTATCTAAATTTGTCTGAACAAATTCTTATCTCTAAACATCTTTCATGATTTTATCAGGTTTGACCGAAAACTTAAGAATACATATGATCATCTTCTTTTTAGCAGGTTTGTCCCATCGTTGTTAAATATGAATGTATTTTCCTTAAGAATACATATGATCATCGTTTTCTGATTCATACGTTTTACATTTTAGAAAAGGTGATACTTTAGTAGAATGTATTTTCCTTTTTGGTAAAACTTGGACCTAAGAAATCTGTATGTTCCATTTATAGTTATATTTGTGCAATTTAAACCTCTTTTGTGGTGAAAAAACCCTCGTGCTATTGAGAAGACCTTGGTGTTTAAGCAAGTGCTTGTTTATTAACATTCTACAGATACCCAAATGCTGCCTCGTTAAGTGAAACTCACTGTCTGCAGTATAATTTGAATCTGATGATTCCTTCTTGTGATTACAGAGAGTACCGTTTGTTGCAGACCGAAGTCTGAGCTCTTTGCAATAAATGTTTTACACGTTATGAAGTTTACAGTTTGGGCTAGATTTTTTGGCACAATTACTAGTTTGCTTTGAACAGTTTATCCACGTAATTTATTTTCAAGTATTTCCATTACTTGAGCATCTTGAGCTATTAAAGTTTTTGTATAGTACACTTTGATGATCAACAAAACAGAGTGTAGTAATCTGTATTCTCTTCTGAATGGACAATATTTGGTGTGTAAACAGTTCATTTTCCCATAAGCGGTTGACAATTCATCTAAACACCCTTTTATATTTTCTTGCATAGGAGCTCCTTGTTAAGTGTATATGCAGACATGTCTGTGACATGCAAGGTAAGGTCATCTTAAGTACATTAATTTTCTGGGCTTCCACAAACCTGCCAATCTTATGAACAATAATTGAAGTAACAATAATTAGTGCTTAATTTGATATTTCTATTTTTGGTGTTCTAAATCTCCCATTGGAAGTGCATTCATCGCCATGCAGGAATATTATGACCCAAATCATTCCATGCTGGAGCTAGTCTTTGCACCAGCAGAGAAATGGATATCATGCAGTGACATGGAAATTATTGATGCCACAGTGAAAGAGCTTGCTAAACTTTTTCCTGATGAGATTGCAGCAGATCAAAGTAAAGCCAAAATTGTAAAATATCATGTAGTGAAAACACCAAGGTGAGTGAAGTCAAGAAATACAAACCGTAAACCCCTTCTGAAAGGAATACATAGTGGATCATTTCCATGTCGTTGCATGGGTGTATATTATCCACCTGTTCACATTATACAACCTCTTCTAGCTACTTTGATATTCGCCAACATGCTGGAAGTCATTTTAATCATTTTATTGATATTCATGTATCCTTCAGGTCAGTATACAAAACCATTCCTGATTGTGAGCCCTGCCGGCCTTTGCAAAGATCACCAATAGGAGGGTTCTATCTGGCTGGTGACTACACGAAACAAAAATATTTGGCTTCCATGGAGGGTGCAGTGTTATCTGGGAAGCTTTGTGCACAGGCCATCATGCAGGTATATTTATCCTTTTATTCTGTCTAGCCAAATAAAAGGATTCTTACCAAATGGATATGGGATACCCATCCCATATCTGTAATTGTTTTTGCATTCATTATTGAGAGGATATGGATTATCCATACCTATCTCAATCGTGCATACAAATATCATGTTTGAGATCTCTATTATATTTGTATCCTTATCCATTGTCTATGTTATACAAATATATTGTTTGATTTGATTGTTATATATATATTTATATTGTTAGACTTATAGTTTTATGTCTATTTGGTTTATTGGGTAATTAGATATCCGTTTAGTTGAATATCCTAGAAATATGTAACCTATTCTATCTAATAAGAATATCTCTCTTTTTATCTTTAACTTCAACATGGTACCAGAGCAACCAGGTTCTCTGACCTAAACCTTAATAGCCCTGCCACCTGTTGTCGTTGCCGCTGTTACAGCCGTCGGTTCTCCCTACCGACGCCTCTCTCCTACCCAGCAGCCTTCTCCCTTCATGCCGGCAACCTTCTTTTCACCTGTTGGTGTCTCCTTTCTCCCCTGCCGCCGTCGGCGGTGGAAACTAGGTTCCGACAGACCTTTAATCCTGTCGGAGTGGGCTGTTCAGTTCTGTTTCTTCTCCCGTTTCTCCTCCAGGCCATGTGTTAGGCTTTTCCACGACTGTTTGTCGTTGTTTGTGGGTAAATAAGTGATATTCACTAGTGGTTGAGCCTCTGGATTGTGTGGTTGTCTCCTTGGAAGGCGGTTGTGGTGTAGTTTTTCACTGGTGATCATTAAAACAGGTCTTTTTCTCCCATTTCTTGAAATTTCAGACCTTATACATTGTTTTTTTTTCATCATGGCCACACGTAAGAATCTTGCAAAGAACCTTAGTGGTACATCTGAGAAATTAAACGACAAGAATTATTTATTATGGGCATAAAGTTTCGAAACCTTTATTATTGCACATCGTAAACTAGGTTACCTCACTAAACCTCCTTCAGACAGTAAAGATTCTTCATATGAAGATTGGTTTGTTGATGATGTCGCCATTGTCTCTTGGATGGTCAATAGTATGGAGTATTTTGTGGCTCAAGGAGTTATGATGATGAGACTGGCTAAGAAGATTTGGGACACTTTTCGTCACATCTATAGTCATGAGAAAAACATCTCTCGGGTTTTTGAGTTGTACGAGCAATTGTTCACTCTTCGTCAAGGGGATCGCTTTGTTCCAGATCACTTTGCCTTTCTACGATCTTTATTGGATGAGCTTGAGATCCATCAACCCTTGACGACAGATATTACATAGATGAGACAGTATCGAGAAGAGCTTGCAATGGCCATTTACCTTTTCAGTTTATCTCTCGACCTCAACTCTCAGATCAGAGGTCAGATTCTGGGGGCAGACAGTGTCTCAGACCTACAGTCTACTTTTGCTAGAGTTTTACACATATCCACTGCTACTCCATCTTCAATCTTCGAGCAGTCTACTATGGCGACCACCAAGGAGAGAGGACGTGGCAGTTCCCGTGGTCGTGGTCGTTCCGAGACTGGAGGATGGTCTTGATGTACCCAATGTGGTAGGACAGGACATCGCATTGAGAGATGCTGGGATTTGCATAGACAACCTTCTTCTTTCTCATATGCACATGTTACTACAGAGTCTCCACTAGCTTAGCCCACCAGTGAGGAGCAGACAGTCACTATTTCACAAGCTGATTATGATCGACTCTTACAACTACAGGCCATTGATTCCACCGCCACTGCCTCCCATTCCACTTCCACAGATACTAGTACTCTCCTGTCTTCCAAGAACTCTTCTTGGATAATTGATTCTAGTGCATCCTCTACATGTCAGGCATAAAAGATATTTTTACTTGTCTTTCTCAGCTATCTGATATTAGGTCTGTAGCAATTGCTGATGGTAGGTCTTGTTCAGTGTTTAGCGAAAGGGTTGTGCAGGTCTCTTCCCAGATCTCCCTTGATAGAGTCTTATATGTACCTGACTTTCCTGTGAATTTGCTTTCTATTAGTATCATTACCAAACAATTGCGTTGTTCTGTAACCTTTTTCCCTTTTTTACTGTACTTTTCGGGATTTCCAGATAGGAATGAGGATTGATTTGGACCGTGAGCATGGAAATGGCATGTACCTACTAGTCAATGATGAGATACCTCAAGGGTTAGCCTCTGTTGCGTCCACATCTGAGCTGTCTTTATTGTGGCACTACCGGTTAGGTCATCCTTCTTACAGGAAACTTTAGCAAGCCTTACCTTGGATTACTGTCTCTCAATTTGAGTGTGAGTCGTGTCAGTTAGGAAAGCACCATCTTGCTTCCTTTCACTAGTTGTGTCTTGCGTCCAATTCTACCTTATTTGACTTAGTATATTGTGGCATCTGGGTCCTTCCAGAGTCCTGTTTGTGTCGTCGGTATTATATTACTTTTATTGATGATTTTTGGAGAGTATCTTGGGTATATCTGTTGGAAGACAGAAGTTATATTTTTGATGTACTCAAAACCTTTGTTTTTGAAATAAAAAATCAGTTTGGAATTATTATCAAATTTTTGTGTATTGATAATGCTTTGGAATTTACAGAACAAGGTTGAATCTTATTGTGCATATCTAGGCATTCGACATCAAATCATGTGTCCTCATACTTCTCAGTAAAACAGGGTAGCAGAAAGAAAGCACAGATACATTCTTGATGTGACACGTACCATCATGTTCCATATGAAGGTACCCAGATACTTGTGGTCTGATGTAGTTCTTGTTAGAAATATTAACATTAATTTTGATGATTATTCATTTGTGCTTATTTTCATAAATATTATAACGTGAAAAAGATTTAGAAGTCTTAGCATGAATTCAAAAATTACACACCGGCATCAAGAGCGATGGACTATTCCAGCAAA